>JAJLUJ010000259.1:0-17122 GCA_030564235.1 Blastobotrys elegans
CCGTGTTTGTGGCTCGCCATATTTTTGGGTGATATCCCGCTGTGATGCATGTTGATAGCAACTTTGTGAGTTGTCTTTTGTAATTTCCATTCATTGTCCACGCGATCTGGGTCAGCTTGATCTTAATTCCGTCTGGTCCCGGTGCCTTGTCTCCGGCCATGGTCATCATGGCTTCTTCAATCTCGTCATCGTCAGGTGACTCCCATCGTTCGTCTGGGTGGTCGCCTCCTTCCAACCTGGGCGAGTTGGATGGGGGTACTGCTGCAAATAGGTTTTCAACGATCACTGTCTCCTTCTCCTCTCTAGTGCTCGTTAATTCATTGTTATTCTTGCGTAATGCCGTGCCGACATTTGCCACCGTATTGTTGGTCGTGTATTTCCTGACTTGCCATACATCCTTTCCTTTTGCTTGTTCCAAGTAAGACCGCAAATTGGTTTTTTTTCTATCAAAAAAATTTCAAAATTTACTGTTTTACAGTACCATCCCGGCGTTCCAAAAACCGCCGGTACATATTCTTTGTATATTTCCGGCAGTCCTTACCGTAATAGATCATTGGTGCGGTGAGCATCATGAAGCCAAAATCTAGACATGCAATAGCAATGTATGTGTTTTTGACACCCTCGGCGTAGATCCACGGCGAGCACACAAACGTGAAAATGCAGCTTAAAGTGTTGTTGATGACTGATACACCAACCATGCCTTCCAAGACCATTTCTGGGTAGCAGTCCATCAAGTATGCCATGCTCAAGTCACCAGCGCAACCAAACCCAAACCCCACAAACCCCAACCCAATATACACTGGAGGCCAGGACCATTGGTAGTGAGTGCCCAGTCCAAAGAGCAGCAACCCAGCCGGCGAGATAATTGCTGTCCCGAACATCAACCACAACCGGGTTTCTGGCTCTTTCCAGCCGCCGTTTCGTTTCGCCATGTACATGACAAACCAATCGGATAGCGTGCCACCGTATATACACCCAATCAATGCGCCGATTAACGTAGGCACGTTCATAATCGCAATTGCGTCGGATGAGTAATTATGAGGCGGCAGCGACCAAGTCTCATCTTGAGTGGTCATGTAGAAGGTCAGCCACGCGTCTTGTGCGCCCCATTGCAGCCCTGAATAAAGCACAGGCGGGAATGTAAAAACGCGCAATGTCAGCCATAGCCGGTCAATGTACTGGCGGAAACCAGTTCCTACCAAATTCGAAGCTTTGGTGACCATTGCCACGCTTTTCCAATACCCCTGTGGCTTTTCAGACTCTGATTGGGATTCTGGGTCGCCGTCATTTGTGGTTTGATGAGGAGGAGCGGCGGCGGCGGCGGCGCGTTCGCGCAACACGACCTTATCGTGCGCGTCCGAGAAGGATGACCCCGCAGATATGCCCTCCTCCTCATCTTCCTCGACGGCTTGTTGGTCACTCATCCTACCCGCGCGGTCGAAATACGTCTCTTCTAATGCAAAAAACATGACAATCATGAGCCCTCCAGATACAATTACCGCGATCCACGGGACCCATTGCCAGTCGAGACGATCGCTGACATAACCAGCAATCAATGGGCCGATATACGTACCCGTACTGGTTGCCATGATATAATACCCTAGTTTGGAACCAAGCTGATGCTGGAAATAAATATCGGATAGGGAGAGTTGTACTTGGGCTTCCGCGCATGCCTCGGAAGCGCCTACAAAAAGCTGGTTCCAAACCGAGTCTGAAGTGGTTTGGGTGCGAGCAAACCAGATTGCACCCACCATGCCCACAAAAATGCAAATCATGTACCCCACTTTTCGCCCGTACAAAAACGCAGTAGGGGAGAGGAGTAAAGTAAAGTAGCCAATGCCGATAAACAGCACGCCGGCGGCAGTGTTCATTGACGACCAACTGACTCCCAAATCTTCATGGATTTGGTCCTGTGTCGCACCAGCGTCGTTAGATGTGGCTGCAGTGAATGCGGTGATGAACATGAGAATCGTGAAATGCAACCATTTGCGCCATGGTTTCCAGTTCAACGGATCGTTAGGTGAGTCGGAGGGTTGCGGGATCAGTACAACCTCGCCGTGTTGTTTGAGCGGCTGCTGGCCAGTCTTTACAGCACTGATAATCCGGTGTTCACCAGCTAGGATATGCTCTGTCCCCGGGATGTAATCGTCGTCAAAAATTCGTTTGTCCATAGTTTTGTTATATAAAAAGTGTGTCCTTTGAAATCAAAGACATTCCGTATGAATAGAAGCGTTCCCAAAAAAACAAAAAAGAGATATCAAGACATTTAAATCTGAAATGCAGGTGTAGGTTTGTGTTGCCGTTATCAGCTCTTAGCGCCTTAGTGGAGAATTCGAATAATAACAAGTGGAGATAATGTACAGAGATAGATTATTAGCATCCAAAGCGGCTATTAAGTATTTCGTATCAAAATAATATTACTGCAGCGAAAAAAGACAACAATTGGATGTGATGTTACAGACGAGGGAAAAAAGAAATGGAAGAAGCGTTTGTTTGTCGTTTAATGCTCAGCGGTTAGAAAAAAAAATTTTTTTTTTTTTTTTTTTCGCGCGCCGGCGTTGTTATCAGCGGCGTGATCGGCGTCCGACGGCAAGTTTGGTTGCTACCAAAATAGGCAATGGTTTCTATGAGACAGGAATTGTATTGACGTTTAAGCTTGTCTTTGTAATAAGATAAAGGTCTAGATCATGAGGGGGGGTACCCGGATACTTTGCTAGTATAACTATATTTAACAGCTTTCATACCTCTGGAGATTTTCAAAAGAGAAGGCAAGATGTGTATACTAAGGGAGTGGTGGGGCTCATGATCATCGATCATGATAAATTTCGAATCCCCGGACCCAACGTTTCCGCAGCTTTGGGCTGTACATGTATTTTCTCTGTCAAACAAAGCTCACCCTAGGCCTAGCGCTAGGCTCCCCACAGTCGCCGGCGCGTACTTATAAGAAAACGCGTGTGGTATCGCTCCTCTTGGCATGCATGCATAGTACTTTAAGGAATTCACTTTTATTTATATTTCATAAAAAAAATATTTTAAATTTCCAATGGTTAAACCCCCTCTCCTCGGGGTCTATAGATCATTTGCGGTAATTATAATGTTAGCGCGAATAGATGACTATTTGAACTTACTGCAGATGTGGCGCGTACCAGCGTTGTGGAAAATGCGTTAACGTTGTGTTATAACCGGAGGCCTGTCGAATATTGGCACGATTATATGTTCGTAATTATAAGCTATGCCACGGTGGTTGAAGACTCTTCAACTTGCCGCGCATATCACTAATAACTTAATAGTCGCATGTTGGAGATAACTGTGGGCAAAAGTTTTGGAGCCCAGAGGGTGCGCCGGGCAAAAGCTTGCACCTTTGACTCTAGAACAGACCGTAACACACAGCCAACACGCATTTGGAAACCTTGATGAGTCGTTAAGGCTAGGTCTAGACGGCGGATCTGTTGCCGCTGCAAGGTCTTAACACGTGGTATACCTTTTCTGGCTGTCAATATTTTCAAAGCCAGCTTTCCGATAAAAATAAACGATTGCTTGGATACTCGATCAAAATCCCAAAGCTCGATACATATGTGGACCTGGTGCACTTTCTCGTGTAAATAAACAACAAGTTACAGTGTACTTTCCAACGTGCAGAAAATAGTGCTGACGAGGTGGCGTAACCCCACGCCCCATTTCAATTCCGCAAGGTACGCGTTGTACTCCATGGAACACATGTTTAAATTGAAAGGTTTGGTAATTTTTGAAAAGGGCTTGGAGGTCTTATGCCTAGATATGAACCAAAGGTACCTCAAATCGCACAATGGGGGCGGTTCTTTATAGACTACATCCTTTTGGAAACGAAAAGTGGCACGACTCGTGGAAAAGGCTGGAACGCACTCGAGATCAGCTAACCGGCTTGTAATACTCGATGGGATCTGACCCCTATCGAACAAAATTAGTACGCGTACGCGTGCTTAAGAATTCATCAAATACACCACTACCCGAAGCCCTTAGAGTGGTATACTATAATTGTGTACTTGTACTTGTCGAAAGGGCCGTGGGGTGCACGCATATATGTATATTATATGAGCGCGCGTCGATTGGGGTCGTATCAATATATAAAGCCATGCGTTCCGTCTCGATATGTATAGCAACACATATGTTTTCCAAAATAATCTCGTTGGGGCTTTTCGCCGCTGGTGTGAATGCTCTCTTGCCAAATACAGTCGCCGTTGGCACGTGGGGAGAGGTCAAGAATGGAAGATATGATCAAGCGTACGCCAATCAGATGTTCTCGCCGGCCAAATCGTCCAGAGGATGGGTGTACTCATGGGATTTCCAGTTTGATGACGATGCAAACACCATGGGATTATTTGAGCTGCGAACCCTCGCAAATGGTAAATACCATGAAGTTTATCTTGAAGTGAACGGTGATGTCAATTCGTTCAAATCGATCCCCGGAACAGACTGGGATTGTTACGAGGATGAGTTTGGTGGGTATTGCTCGCAGTTGCTATCCAATGACGATATCAGCAAACCAATTGGTAGCTCTTTACGCGTTTACAGAAACGAACAAGGTTTGTGCGCGTTCCACGTTTCGCATTGGGACGCTTCTATTACTACAAACTCTCTGATAACAGTTGTTCAATTCAACCTTGGAGACAACAAGGCGGATTTGGTACCAAGCGGGAACACATACGTAAGCTACAGACGAGACGTCAACAGCTGTGACGCAGTACCGCAGGCTCAATTCTCCGCATCAGCATTGTCTAATGGTTTCAACGCTGTGACTAGCTTCAAATGGGATGGAAAGTTTGTTCAAGTTGGAAAATGTAAGAACAATCTGGACATGACCCTTTCCAACACGGCCTCCAAACTTTCATTTAAGGCAGGCCGTTAAAAGAAACAGCATGTATATACTATAGCTCTTTTATTATGCACGTACGTATGTTAATGTCATTCATTTATTTTTGCCGAACCATAATTATAAATGTGTGTACCCGCGATAGTTTGTTATTTATGTAACCCACCAATACAGGAAGAGGCGTAACCAATCAAGCAGCTATAGCTATATTTATCTGGATAGCCCACCCGTTTAGCGTTCCCTGCCTTTGCTGCGCCGATAAAATTTAAAAAAGCCCAGTTAACAATTGAGGAAGTGGACCAGCTGTTGACGTAAATCTCTGGAAACTAACGAGAGGGAACAACCGCGGGGCCACTTTTGCAGTGCTCGGGTGAACTACATCAAGAGCATCATCGGTTATAGCGCACGTGTACTAAAAGTATCGAGATCTATAAGGGAGCAATTTTCTAAAAATGTTACACATCAATCTTCATTTGTCGATCGAGAATTCGAAAAATTTACGTACGTGATCTTTCCGACAAATGACGACGCCACGCAGTTTCCTATCCTTGAGGAGCTTCATTTGGAGTGTATAGGCCAAGTAATATTTATTATATAGTGTACTTTCCAACATGTAGAAAATCGTGCTGACAAAGCGTAACCCCATGCCCCATTTCAATTCCGCAAGGTACACGTGGTACTTTATGGAACACATGTTTAAATTGAAAGGTTTGGTAATTTTTGAAAAGGGTTTGAAAATCTTACGCCTAGATATGAACCAAAGGTACCTCAAATCGCACCATGAGGGCATAGGCTACAGCCTTTTGGAAATTTAACGAAAGGTGGCACGCCGTGGAAAAGGCTGGAACGACTTGAGATCAGCTAACCGGCTTGTAGTATACTCGATGGGATCTGACTCCTATCGAACAAAATCAGTACGCGTACGCGTGCTTAAGAATTCATCGAATACACCACTACCCAAGGCCCTTAGAGTGGTATTTATATGTGTACACGTATATGTATATATATATATGAGCGCACGTCGATTGGGGTCGTATATCCACAACATATAAAGCCATACGTTCCGTCTCGATAGGTATAGCAACACATATGTTCTCCAAAATAATCTCGTTGGGGCTTTTCGCCGCTGGTGTGAATGCTCTCTTACCAAACACAGTCGCCGTTGGCACGTGGGGAGACGTCAACACTGGAAGATATAACCAAGCGTACGCCAGTCAGATGTTCTCGCCGGCCAAATCGTCCAGAGGATGGGTGTACTCATGGGATTTCCAGTTTGATGACGATGCAAACACCATGGGAATATTTGAGCTGCGAACCCTCGCAAATGGTAAATACCATGAAGTTTATCTTGAAGTGAACGGTGATGTCAATTCGTTCAAATCGATCCCCGGAACAAACTGGGATTGTTACGAGGATGAGTTTGGTGGGTATTGCTCGCAGTTGCTATCCAATGACGATATCAGCAAACCAATTGGTAGCTCTTTACGCGTTTACAGAAACGAACAAGGTTTGTGCGCGTTCCACGTTTCACATTGGGACGCTTCTATTACTACAAACTCTCAGATAACAGTTGTTCAATTCAACCTTGGAGACAACAAGGCGGATTTGGTACCAAGCGGGAACACATACGTAAGCTACAGACGAGATGTCAACAGCTGCGACGCAGTACCACAGGCTCAATTCTCCGCATCAGCATTACCTAATGATATCAACGAAATGACTAGCTTCAAGTGGGATGGAAAGTTCGTTCAAGTTGGGAAATGTAAGAACAATCTGGACATGACCCTTTCCAACACGGCCTCCAAACTTTCATTCAACGCAGGCCATTAAAAGAAACAGTATGCATATACTATAGCTCTTTTATTATGCACATACGTATATTAATGTCATTCATTTATTTTTGCCGAACCATAATATATATGTGTACCCGCGATAGTTTATTATTTATGTAACCCACCAATACAAGAAGAGGCGTAACCAATCAAGCAGCTATAGCTATACTTATCTGGAAAGTCCACCCGTTTAGCATTCCCTGCCTTTGCTGCGCCGATAAAATTTAAAAAAGCCCAGTTGAGGAAGCCGACCAGCTAATTGTTGATCCCTGGAAATTAACGAGAAGGAACAACCGCGGGGCCACTGTTGCAGTGCTCGGGTGAACTACATCAAGAGCATCCTCGGCTATAGCGCACGTGTACTAAAAGTATCGACCTCAATACTGATGGAGTTTTGCTCTCGAGATCTATAAGGCGGCAATTTTCTAAAAATGATACACATCAATCTCATTTGTCGATCGAGAATTCGAGAAATTTAGTTTCCCATACGTACTTTTAGGTGTTTCTTTCAAGTATATACATAGAGCCCTCGGTATCTTCGAAGGATCCCCCAAACCGCATATCAATGACGGCACACACTGGGAGTGTTACGAGGATGAGTTTGGTGAGTATTTCTCGCAGTTCTTATCCAGATACGGTATTAACAAACCAATATTGTCAGTTCTTTACGTATACCCGCTCACAAAAACTAACAAGGATGGTGCTCATTCAGGGTTCGTTTATATCACTTCAAACTCTTAGTCATAACTGCTGTTTCATTCAACATCTGAGACAAAACTGTTTAAATCGAGCTCTAGACGCCAACAATTGTGATGCAGTACCGCAGGTTCAATCCACCGGTAAGCCTAATGCTATCTACAACGACAAAACTATCTTCCAACTGGGTTCAAGTGGGCAAATGTACTTACTTGTAGCAGCCGATATCGGAGGCAGCCTAGGCCCCCGTTCATCGCACGACGCGGTATCGGCTGTGAACGTCAATAATCCATGGTGCACGGAGATGACCATCTCAGCTCGGAAATATATATGCAAAGAAAAAAACGGGATTTGAAATCGCTTTCGGAGTTGAATTTTATAATCTATTGAGAGCTAAAAAAATAAATAACAAAACGCGGGCGTAACATGGACGCATATGGTCGATTAATTAATTAATTATTTTTTTTCTTTTTTGGGGTGGAAGCTTGTTCCTAAAAAAACTCGGGGTTGAACCGTTTTAACAAATTTTGAATAGGAATCCAAAATTTTGGTTAGTATTCGTGATATAAACAAGTCGTAAATGTTGTTGGAACATCATAAGCAGGTCGTTTGAAAAGAATTGTGTTGAAAGTTAGTAGTTGAATGCGACTTCTCGCCCGTCTGGGTACTTTTTAACCAGCTTTTGTCGTGTCAGACCTTTATCGTCTAGAACCGTGAATGTGTCAAGCGTGTACTTGCCAATCCAAGGTAGCAACTTGGCCCAGATGCACCAGTATATACCACCAGCCACAAACAAGGCTAGACCAACCACACAATGCAGGTAGTATGGAAGGTCTTCGTAAACAGATTGACCATCTGAAGGTGGAATGAATGGTGCCACAACCAGGTATGCCGATGCCAAAAAGAAGAAGAGTGTAACTGGCAAGGTGGCTTTGATTGGTGGATGCCAATTGTATTGATCCCGCTTGAAATAAACAATAATCAAACCCAAAGCCACAAACACATTAACCACAGCCAATGGGTAAGAAATGAGGTTGAGGATAAAATTATAAGCATCACCTGGTGGAACAAACAAAAGCACAAACGACACCAGCCAGTGTTCAAACAAACCAGCAGCTGGGGCATCAAACGGCTTGTTGGAAGACAAGAACCGGGAGAATGGCAATACACCTTCTCGACCAAGCTCTTGCACGATTCGACCTTGTGAGAAAATGACAGACAAGACATTACCCAAAGCAGACAATGCAATAAACACCGACATGGCCGTCTCACCATGCTTACCAAACACCTTGCCAAAATATACACCAGCCAAGATCCGGCCAGAAGACATAATCTCATCCTTTGGAACAACAGCAAAGTAGGAAATGTTGCACAGCAGGTACATGAGGGCAACCGAGATCAAAGCAGCTGGAGCAGCAACCTTGAGCACTCGGTTTGGGTTCTTGGCCTCCGCAAGAGCATAATTGGCGTTGGAGTAACCAACAAATGCCCAAATAACATTATAAATGCTCATAACGATACCGTACCCAGATCCAACGGTGCCTTCAAATGCATTCGAAAAGGCATGAGTTGGCTCAATATCGACACCACCACCAAGAGCAGCCCACCCAGATACAATGATAATGGCAATCACCACAAGCTTGAAAACACCAAGCACGTTTTGCAATCGCAAACCCCACTTTAGAGCAAAGGCGTGAATCAAGAAGGAAAAGGTTAGACAAGCCCAACCAATACCACGTTGATTCCATCGATCTGGCTCGACGCCACAAGCGTACAGGATATATTCACCAAAAATAACAGAGTTGGATGCAGCCCAACCAAGCAAAAAGACATATGAGGCGTACATGCTAGTCGCCAAAAACCGTGGCTTGTTGAACACAAACTCAATGTAGTTTTTCTCACCGCCATTCTTTGGGATACCAGACCCCCATTCCATAAACACTAGCATACCGGCGCCGGCGATTAGACCACCCACAACCCACAGAATCAGTGACAGCCCGACTGAGCCGCAGAGACCTAGAATGGTGGAAGGCGTGGCAAAAATACCAGTACCAATCATTCGGTTAAAAATCAAAAACATGGCACTAAACACACCCACACTCTTTTGTCGTGTTTCCATTATTGATCCGCTTTCCTCACCAACCGATGCAGAGGCTGATTCGGCATCAACCTTGATTGGTTCTTTACTGCTCGATGAAAAGAGCCCCATATTATTTTTTTTTTTTCCTTTCTCTTTTGGTTTATTGCCGGAATACCTTTCTAAAGTAAAGTAAAATATAAAAAAAAAAAAAAAAAGACAAAGGGGAAGGGCGGATGGGGAGATATTTAAATCAAAAAAAGTACCAAGACATTCAAAAGACGGAATATTGGGAAAAGAAAAACTTTTCTTCTTCCATCAAGCCTTATTTACCTTAGGAGTGTTTCACTTGCTTTTTGCCAAACTTGTATTAGAATGGCGTGCGAGGCAATCTTTTGGAAGCTTTAAGCATGTGCTGAAAGCGGAAAAATTTTCTACCACTCTCGCGCACACACGATGGGAGCGTTGAGCCGCAGATTGTGTTACGTAAGAACTTCAACCCGTTCAAGCGGAGTAATACGGATACCGCTTGCATAAGCATGAAGTTCACTGATGAGGTAATATGGTCACGTGCGTTGATGAAATTTATGCGATGTGTCATCTCATTGTATGCTCCCGCCTCCCAACCGCGGCCGTTAAACAATTGGTCGATATCGTAATCTGCATCTCGAGCTGATCATGAATATCCTGACGAAATATATATATATATACATATACAACATATAATAACGTAAGAGGTCTGTTCAGAGCTCGAGCTCAAGCCTAGGCTAAGCCGACGTATACACACGTATATATAATAACCCGGATGATAATTTAATATTAATTAGCTTACCCGTCGGCATTAATTTAAACTATAGCGCTGCCATGGAGCTGCTAACCAGGCTCTGCGACGGTAGATCGATCACAGAAAATAGGCCGCGGCAATAGCTTAAGGCTTTTATATATATAAGACTAGCGCGCGCTATTAACACTTGCTTAACGGTGTATATGTATACCGGTGGCCAGCCGGCCAGCTGGTAGATTGCGCTAAGGCCTTAATAGATTAACGTCACAGCCACTAGTTGCCATATATATAAGTTAGTTATATATAGGATCATATGAAATGAATAAGGAATGAAGAATACGGAACGTTTCAAATTTAAAAATTAAAATTTATAAAACCACAGCGCAGTTGATATATTTCGAATCAGCGCTGGCTAGCTTAAATATATAGCTATGCAATAGAGTAAATGTAAAGCATCTTCAAAGGGCCAATTGGACGTGAAAAAATTGCGTGATTGGCCTTCTGCTGATGAATTTAATCCCCAACCATGGCCAAGCCTAACTAAATAGACGAGGAGATGGTCAGAAACCTTTCGGTTTGCTGTTCGGGAGTCGTTTACCACTAGTCATCTAGCAATGTCATGACCGTGGTGATAATTCCCGGTGTTATGTGCATTCTATAATAAAATCTACGCCGAGATTGGATATAAGATTGGTCAAACAGTGCCTTGTATTTCGTTATATAAGCTGTTATTGCAATATTTGTCGTCAGAAAGTGTGAGTAGAAGGGAAAAGGAAAAACGCGGAAGAGAAAAATTTGCAACCTTTTTATAAGTGCCCGCGGGTTTTGAGACCTTTGGGTTTGAGTTGCCCCGCCCGCGCAAGCTCCCGGCATCGCCCCCCTCCGAATAAAGATTACGCTACACAGTGGCCTCCTGCTTACTCATCAATCAACCTCGCGAGCCTTCATGAAAGAGTTACCCGGCTCTCTGCGCGGCTCTGGGACTGTTCAACGTATACAATGGTAAGCTAGCTATAGGCATCGGCGTCAAGGCCGCTATTACGTTCTGGTGCCCTGCTGCTTAAAGTAACGTTGCAATGTAGGCGTGGTGTAGAAAGTGTCGTAGTGTCGGCCGGAAGATTTGTCTGCACAGGATCCTCGAGCACTCATTGCTTCTTATAGCCAGTACGCGTCATTGTACGTAGTATTATATAGCGCTGTTGTGGGTCGATCGTCTATAGCTATTATAATCAGGGTTTCGCTAGCTCAAACCAAAAACATTTACGACCGAGCTAGGGACGGTCAACCGCATCCGGGAGACATTTCAATCCAGACATGGTCAATTCCTAACGTGGATAATTAAATGGCATGGATTTTCAATAGGTTATAACGTATATATATGTGGGCTGCCTGTTGATACCTACCAGTGCGTATATAAACCAGACAGTATACTACGAAAAACATGCCTGGCATTTGTCGGTATCTATATAGAGCTGACAAGGTCCGGAATAATTATGATCCGGGATGAGTATGGTTACCCCTCTTGATCCATGAGGCTCAAGACTTACTAGCTGCTCCCCTATAAGCAGCTGAAGGGTTCGCAATTGTTAACATGGTGGTCTTATACAATGTATACAAATCAGAACGGGGTTGAATTCAATTAATTAGCCCCATATATTTGAATTATACACATTGGCTATCTTATCAAATATCCCCCGCGCCAACATCCCAATGTTATATTTATAAGATACAAGCGCTGGCCTGAGTTGGATATAAAAACCGGCCCAACCTGGATCTATGTCATTTGTTAACAAATTGTTATATTTGAAAATGTCGGCCGGCTCGGCCCGGCTCGGCGCGCGCCCGCAATTTTATCAACGCGCGATGCCGCACGGTTATAAGCCGATTTTTTCTTATTATAAAACACGTGGGCCAGCGAAACGTCCTTTGTGCTGCGTTGGCTAACGTTCACCACGATATCAAATATATATAACAAAAAAGAACGGCACAGACATTTGTTTGACCAATCATTCGTCCAACATGGCCAATGTGCTGTGTATGCGCACTCAGCACGTTTATTATACACGGCCGTCGAAACATAACGTTTGTACAAACAAACAGACTATAAAAGGAAGTCCTTAAGGATTGGAAATTATTATTATTTTTTTCCATCTTGTATACATATCCATAATCGACAATGGCCATATCTAAACACATTCTTCTAGCAATAAGCGTGATTGCGGCCTCGGCGCAAGAGCCAGCGGCAGGCACACCACCGACTTTCCCCACAATCTCGCCAACGTTGCCAGAGATTGAGCAAGCCGCTTCCACAGCGGTGGGATACGATTTCGGCCAAGACGAGATTGTCCCTGGCAAAGTCTTTGACCGGTTCTACAATATTTGGCTTGAGAACACGGACTATGACAAGGCAGAAGGCCAGTCTGACTTGAAGGAGCTTGCCAAGCAGGGCATCCTGCTGACCAACTACAACGCCGTCACCCACCCTTCCGAGCCAAACTACCTTGCCTCGGTGGCAGGCGATTATTTTGGCATGAAAGATGACGAGTTTTACCGAGTTGCTGAGAACGTGTCCAGTGTCGTTGACCTGTTGGACTCGCGTAAAATCTCGTGGGGAGCGTACCAAGAATCATTGCCATACGCTGGGTTTGAAGGGTTCAATTTCAGTAACCAAGATACCTACGCCAATGATTACGTCCGTAAGCACAATCCGTTGGTATTGATGGACAATATTGCCAACAATAAGGAGAGCTTGTCTAAGGTCAAGAACTTTACCGATTTCTGGGCAGACGTGAAGGACGACGAGCTCCCGCAATGGGCTTTCATCACTCCAAACATGACCAATGACGGTCACGACACGACCATTAAAGTGGCAGGCCATTGGTCAAACACTTTCCTCAAGCCCCTCCTCGCAGACTCGGACTTTGTTAACCGTACACTAATCGTCCTCACGTTTGACGAGAACGAGACGTATGAACTCCAGAACCGGGTTGTGGCCATTTTGCTGGGTGATATCCCTGAACATCTTAAGGGCACCAAGGACGACGAATTTTACGACCATTATTCGCTAATATCTTCTGTGCAGGCGAATTGGGGCCTACCCTCGCTTGGAAGACACGACTGCGGTGCAAACGTGCTGAACATCATCAACGACAATCTAGATGACGACGAAAAGTGGGTGAACAAAAAGGTTGACACCGAGGGACAATTCTTCAACGCGTCTGTTCCAGGCTACCTTGGCGACAAGACTTTGCAAATCCCCTCTCCAAACTTGAACTGCCAAGGTGTCGGCGGGCCAGTCCTGCAGAAGATTATTGATACTTGGAGTGATGATGAAAAATGCATATGTACCGTGGTCGTATAGACGTGTTATAGCGCCCAGGGTTAGAGAGTCCCCCGCATGCACTGATCTTTAAATATATATATAGCTGTTTAATTATTAGACACAAGTGAATAATGAAAGAAGCGATATTACTGAAACTGCTTAAAATTACCGCAATTCCAGCAATTCAGGGGTTACTCTTAATATATAGGATATCAATTATTGCAATATATTAGTCTCACTAACCTAGCCACAACCATATTTTCAATGCTGTTGTCTCGTATAATATATGCCAAATTCTGTCAACCACTCGAGATCGTTATGCGGCTTAATCGATCGATCTCAAGATCAAGATGTTTCAGACAACAGCACAACCGAAGAATTTACCACATGGGGATAGCAAGATTAGTATCATTATTATTATATTTACAGCCACTGAGCTCGAGAGTCGAGTAATTAGGCCCAGGTTTCACTCACGCCAATTGAGAACAGAGCGCTCTACATTTGAGCTCATGATTGCAGGGTTTTTATGGTTAGGCCGGATGCATATGTATAAGCAGGCCCCAACTTATAATTAATTACAGCAGTAGCAGTATGCAATATATTTGGACCGCGCGCGCGCGTATGCTATACAATTGATATCAACATTCAAAATATTGACAGCTTGGCCGATTGAGAAAACACTCCTGCTACCGTCAAGCTGGGAGCCGGATATATATGAAATTGATGATGTAAGGTAGAATAGAAACACGGCAGAGTCGGTCAATTGTTAACCTGAAACGGGTATAGTATACAAGCGAAAACCGCTAATTTCTATTGAGTTCAGTCCCTATTATAGATAAACCCATACCCCTATTTTCCACGACTCCGTTCTGATACACTCCCCATTTCCGCTCAATTAAGCTCATAATAGTCTCGGGAGATTTATTTTTACTCCATGGTTGCAGTGTATATATGTCGGGTTAACCGAGAGACCGGTCCGGATCGTAAAAGGGGGCACCGGGAGTATACCCTATAACAACATATAGACTAATCCATGTTATAGCACCAGCCAGGGCCTCGAACCGTTTACCGGTATACTTAAGCTTATAAATCATATGTATACATCTTCCCGCGCCGGCCATTGCAAAATATATGCCTTATATATAATATTTTTTTTTAAAAACAGGCTATAACCTTATAATATAAGGTTAGCGCCTCGTGAGATCTCTACCCAAATGCGGCTGAATTAATTTAATTTCTAGGGGAAAACAACTGCATGCGGTTTCGTTTCGTTTCGTGTCGTGTCGTTTCGTCTACTCTTGTGCCACGATCGATCGAGTACCATATGAACAATTGATTCACGTGAAGCCAGCTGCACGTCTAAGGCCTTGCGCATGCAAATGTTCTATTTTCCGGATCCAACCCAAACCGGTCTACAAACCCTTGTGGACATATTCCGTTGGCTTTGAAGTGCACCGTTTTTTTTTCTTCTCCCAACTGCGCGGACCCTTCCGACGATGAGCCGCCGCCCCCGGCATCGCTCCCTCGAGAAGGGGAAAAATTTCATATCGGCTTGGTATCGATATCAGGAGATAAAATGGTTTTTTTTATATATTTAGTAGAAAACGTTTATAGACAATCAATATTACTTTTCAGACCCAAACTTCATCTTAATAATCGGCTTAGACTCCGGCTCGGTTGGCGAGGCAAGGTTGTGACTAGATGGTGACGCACTTGGCCGTCTCTGAGTCAAGCTTCTAAACTTGCCAGCAATGCTGGACGACTTTTTCAGCTTGGTGGCGTGCGGAGGAGACAGTGTATTATTCGCATTCATATTCGTGCTGGATGTGGTAAACTGGAAATGCTTTTCGGTTTGGTCGACCGACGATGCAGGAGAGGTCACGGGTTGGTACCGGTTGGAGTTTTCAGATGCTTTTGATGAGATTGGTGTTAGACTGGTGTCGACGGGGCTTGTATTGAAATGATGCGGAGGCGGCGGTGAGTTTAAAGTAGTGACTTGCTGCCGCGTAACCTTTTCTTCTTGACCAAACGAGTCCAGAATGGAGAGCTCGCTAACAAAGGACTTGACCGCCTCGTCGACAGAAGTGTTGGTGTACACTGTACCAATCGCCGACTGGAATTGCAGCGAGTTGCGATTATTCGTGGCGGCGGTGGTGGTGGTTGATGTGCTGGACGAGCCAACCGAGGTGGATAACGTATCTTCAGTCATTTCTGTGCAAATCGAGTTGTTTCGTGGGAGACAAGGAGGGTTGGTATCTATCAGTCCGAATTGAAATTTCTGTAAGCTGTTGCTGTCTTGTGTTACTAGTCTTTGCTGGGTGTTGCTAAACTTGCGACTTGGTGAACGGGGTGGAATTGAGATTATAGAGTTCTTGTATGCGTGAAAGTAAGGAGGAGTGAAGGAGTTGGAAGAAGAAGAGGAGTTGTAATGTGATGTAGAAAAGCTGCGCGGGCCCGAACCAGGGATGCTGCAATTATTAAGCTGCTGATCACTTGAAACTTGAGTGCGTCTAGAGTTGCTACTGCTGGAACCAGAAATGCTCCCAGTACTTTTTGAATTGGCGAGCTGTGTATCCAACGGGTAAGGTTTTCGCTTTGATGGTGATGAGCGCACTTTGAGAGGTGTGATTGGCGAGGTGAAGGCAGTATTGGCCGAGGTGGATGATAAAATGTCCAAATTGTTGGCAGATTTCGATGCTGATAAATAGGGCCGAGTTTGAAGCTGAATGGAGCTCATGCTGTTATGAAGAAAGAAATCGCGACTCAATCTTGTTTTGTTTTGGTTTTTCCCCCCGTTATATATATGGGTTCCGTATCGATATCGCGGATTGTAAGCTTAAATTATTATTTTTTTTATCGATTTAGCTCGATCGATATGAATAAAAAAATAATAATATTGGAAGTGGAAGCTTGTGGAATTTTAACTGGAAGTGTCGATTGGTCCGCAATTACAATATTGGTCTTATAAGTTGTCGCGAAATTTAAAGGGGATTGATAGTTGTAGAAAATAAACGTAAAAAAAAAAAAAAATTCGTGACTTAAGAAGAATGTCGAAAGGAGGAGACAAGCTGGTATATATATATAATTAACCAAAAGCTAACCGAATCCCCCAAAAACTCGAGAAAAATATTATCATCTTTGCGCCTTGGGGAAGAAAAAAAAAATAAGTACTCGCGAGGTAAAAAACAAGTTTTTTGATCAGATTCGTTACTTTTTCAACTTTCTTTTTAAAGCGAATTGTACATGTGTGAAACCTGGCCAGCCGGTCTTAAGCCTTGTTTGCGTGGATATGCATGCATATCAAATAATAAAATAGCGCTAGAAGCGAAACCCGGGATCCCTAGAGCTCGAAAGAGAGCGCTCTTAAGACCTTAAACGTATACGTACGTAGAAGAAGAAAAAATCATGCATAATTGGGACAAAAAGTTTCGAAGGATCCTGTTTCCAGCAACCTGGTTTTGAATACAACAGGCCTATATTATAAACAGCGCCCGCAATTGATATTACAGGTTGTCCCTTTGATCGCGAACGGTCAGAAATGTTTCTGCTCCCTTGATGAGAA
>JAJLUJ010000260.1:0-16893 GCA_030564235.1 Blastobotrys elegans
GCACTTTCCCAAACTATATCGCCATGGTGCTATTGAGTACATTGATGTTTCTGGCAAACCCACTCTTGTCTGCAAGTACTACCTAGAGCTGGAGGTTATCGACGGTCGAAAAGTCAACTCTGACTCTATCCAGGATAAAGCTGCCATCAAGGAAGCTTTGAACGTGCTACAAGTCGCTGGGATCGACCACCATGATCTAAGAGATTGGGAGGACAAATGGCGTAACATTTTGATCAACAATGTCACTGGAAAAGCTGTCGTTTTTGACTTTGAAATGTGTTCCCTGTTTGATACATAATCTATCCGGCCGGCTTCATCTCAAGACAGATCCCCGAAAGAAAAAGAAAAACGAAACATGTATAGTTGGCCCGGTCAGACAATACTAACCAACGCGGGAAGTAGATTGAAGTAGTAGCGGTGATGGTTAATTAATTAATTAAGTGAAACAAGACGGTCTTACTATACAATTACAAACACCACTGCCGAGGGTTTATAAACATCCAGCGGTTGAATGAACTTTACTTCAACAACATGCGCTCAATTGGTATAGGTCGGTCGTTGCTACAAAATACTGTCCGAAAAAGCAACAGTGAAGAGATCTTGAGATGGGCCCGCTCCCGCATTTAAAAGTACCTCGATTGCTTAAGGTGACTATTTATACTTCTTGAAATGAGAAAAAGTAAATGATCGAAAAGGAACATAAAAGAAGCCACTAAGGTAACCACGGAGCATCAATTCACGTTATTTCGGGATATTTTAGCCTTCCAAGACATTGTGCGGCTCAACATTTTTTCTTTTTCATTCTTCATTCCCCGACGCATGCAAGACAATGGATATTCCAGCTGTGCCAACCCAGGTGAAACCCACCGAGACCGCATTAATAGGCAAGTACGACACCTCAGCTCGAGATCGATCTGTATTTTACAGCGCTGCAGTTCTTCCAAAACACTTCTCATGTAACCCGTATCGAAAATGTTATGGAGTCCAAATTTAAAGGGGTATAGTATACGAATTGAATTGAACTGATTCTTTCTCGGCAACGGTAATTTATGCCACGCCGCACAGCACATGTCTCATTTACAAGTCAATTCGGAATACCTAAAACACCGCATGTAAACCCTAAGAATGAATTCCCAAAACGCAAGGCAAAAAAAAACTTGTTGAGGTTCATGCATGGGCGGGAAATTATTTCAAAAAAGGGAAATTTAAAAAAAGTCCCAACTCAACGCGCTATATAAGTCACACCTATCCCCCCCCGCGCGCCAAAAAACTACAAAAAAACACTCCCAATTGCAACCCACCCAGCGCCTTTTTTTTTCTGTCTTCTTTCCCTCCCACTTTTCCCAAACCATGGAGTGTCTACTAAGCGCCATCGGCACCCAAGAACGCTTGAAGAAGGCAGCCGAACGAGCCAAGCGAGAAAAGCAGTCCAGCAACAAACGTAAACGAGAACCAAAAGAGAAGCAGCATCAACAACAACAACTATCGCGGCGGAAGTATCGCCAAACGGCGACAGTGGCAGCACCACTACCAAACGTCAAGGAGCCAGCGTCGCTATACAATCTGCCGCCGGAACTCCACCTTAGCATTCTACATCACCTAAACACTAACGATTACAGCCAGCTGGCGTTGGTCCACCACCGGCTTCGGCAGGCTGTCGATCGAATCCGCTGGGGCCATTTGATTTTAGACCCGAGCACGGCGTTTAAATCCAAGCATGTACCAAACGGGTACCTGGCCAAGCATTTAAACGAGGATGGGTTTTCCGACACCCCCCACGACCCAGCCAAGCATTTCATTTTGATTGGCCGCCCAAACAGTCGATACAACCACGGCATGTCATTGTCAGCGTTGGCGACAGGAAAGAAGAAGAGTGAGCTTTATACGGTCAACCACATGATTAACGATAGCGTAAACTCCAACGACGCCCAGCTTCACGGCAAGTTTGACTCGTTGTTTGCAGTGGTTCAAACCCTGTCGGTTTCCATGCCTTTGTACGGCGAGGAGTATGACGATGGTAAGGATGACTGGCAGCCTACTCGGCGAGTCATGCTGGGCTCGGCTGCGCAAAACGTGCGATGGTTTTTATCAAAACGGGTCCCGGAACGATTCACCAACCTACGAGAGCTAAACTTTGAATTGGTGGCAAACTCCAAGGTTGACGAGCCTGATTTGAACATTATCTTCAATAAGACGATGCAAAACTTTGCGGATCGGATCAAGAAGAATAAGCTTGTGGTCAATGTTAATTTTGACATTCAGCGAAAGTCTCGTCTAAACATTACCCAGCCGTTGGATATGGAATTTGTTCACAAGCTGCGAATCAACTACCACGTTAACGTGGCAATGACGCCAAAGTATAAGGAAAAAGCCAAGACTAGTGAAGAAGATATGGTCAGCACTATTAAGCAAATGTGTGGCGGCAAGGCTGTGAGCCCGTGGGTGCAGGATTTTGAGCTGACTGTTCATGGTATTGGCCAGAACCATGTCCTAATTGATCAAATGCCAACCAACTTTATCCGTGATTTGCTAGCCGACGCCAAACCAAAACGGCTATTGCTACGTGGGTTTGATGTCAAGTCTGATGACGAAGAAACCAATCAATGGCTTCCAGATTCGGTGGAGGAGTTGCTTGACGACCGGTACACTAACGTCAAGATTGCTGCCCCAAACGTGCAATCCTACACTTTTTTGGGCACAAATCTAAACTCTCGAAGCTTGTCGACCAAGTTTCCGCATTTGAAACGGCTCACATTGGTGTCGGTGAATGTCGGCAATTTGGAGTTTCCGCCCGATTTGGACAAGCTAACGATTATGGAGAATGGGCTGAAGCTTGAAACTGTCTTGAGAATGGCACATGAGGCTCGTGTCAAGAATGTTGTTCATTATGGCATGTACAATGTTTTGAACACAATGCACAATATGCGCATTCAACTAGCAGGCCAAAAATGGCGCGAGTTTGATGGTAATCATGTCTTTGACTCGGTGCAGTTTGGGTGTCTAGTACAGGAACGGTATTTCCCCTACCAGCACGCTCAACCAGTCAACAATGATATCCTGCATGTCCTTGAAAGCCTGCGTGGCAAGTGCCACAAGCTGCAGCTAGCTATTCCTGCTACCGAATACGAAGCACTATCCATGAGCGATTCTCGACAATTGACGTTGGTTGAAAAAAACCCAGCCTTCCCATGCGTTGTACATGATTACCATAACGGATCCAGCAACGATCATTTTATGAATCGGCACCAGCATTACAGCCGATGTAGTATTTACAATGTCGATCCACTACCATCCGCTGATGACGAGGATGGTGGTGGTGGTGGTGGTGGTGGTGATGATGAGAATAACCAAGAGGCTGGGTAGCTAAGCTTATTGTATTATTATATCTCGGGGCGTTTCAACCGAGGTTAGCGTTGTGGGTTGCAAGGTTTTCCAATTTAGTGAATTTAAGGCTCCTTGATTCAAGCTTGGGCGTGGATCATTTCAAAATTTCAAAATTTCAAAATTTGGTGGGTGGGTCGGGGTGGGTGGGTGCACGGCACGTGGTTTTTGACCCAGCTGACTGGTACCAAAAAATTGAAAATGGCGGGTCAATCCATTTCCATTAATAAAATAAAAAAAAGTCTAATCTATTTATATATAAAAGAAGTGCCGTGTGCATCTATTCTTTTCAACTTGCATACTACTGTTTTTTTTTTCTTCTCTTTTATCAATCAATCAATCAATCAATCACAAAATGACGTACTGGCTTTCACCGGAACCACGACGCCGCCGCATTTTACGCAGCATTCGAGAGCCGACACGGGTGCCGCTTTTCCTGTCGGCCCTTGGAGCCGCTCTGGCGATGGCCGTCTCCATCATCCTGTATCAAGGCCGGCACTATCTCAAATCAACTGCATTACTCCAAGACCACGGCGACATACTCGGCCCAAACGCCGTGTGTAACGATGACGCTTGCAAGTCGGGTTATAAAAACGATAAATTCTACAACCTATGGGTGGCATATACAATCGTCCTGGCACTGACATGCGCGCAGTTCTTGTTATCAATTGTGGCTGTTTGCATGCCATGCACAACAGCATCCACTTTCTCCGCAGGGCTGGTCTCAACGGCCGGAACAGCGGTCATGTCAGCTCTGGCCACTGCAGCATCCATTGTGGCCATTCTCGTTACATTGCATCCACTACGGGAAAAATTCGAACACGGTACGAAGCTGGGGTATATTCTATGCTGGGTTATCGTGGGTGGCTGTGCATGGGCTCTACTCTGGCAGCTGGTCGCGGTTGTGGTTATGCTACGGCGGAGGTTGACCTTGCGGAAATGGGAAGATGTGTACGACCATGAAGAGTCGTCAATGAGCGATCACAAGAGCTCGTATACGTATACCAATGAGACTATTGGGTTTGCATATCAGAATTAGGAGAAACTATATATATATATATATGGGTTAAATTCAATATTTGTGGATCGATCCACCTTGCATATATGCACAGAAGACGCAGAAGAATGCGAAGAATGCGCCCCGGCCCGCCGCACATTGCCATCTCGAGGGGGCCGGTGTTACCCGGACAGAGCAGCACAACGTCAAATTTTAAACAAATTTGATGTATACTAAAATGCATGTGTATTATTATTATAATAGAAAAGACTATTACTGAGAAAGAAGGAAAAAGATATATATATGCCACTAGCTAATAAAAATTGCCTGGTTGCAAGCCAAAGACTTGACCCTCTGGGACAGTCTTCATTGGTGGGCTTTCTGCGTCAACACCTACGCTGACAATATTGTTACCCCACCAGGAAACATTGACTGGGTTATAACCAGTGGCGAAAAAGACAATCAAGGCGGAAAAGGTGGTACCGGCAATCAACCCACTCGCCAACACATACACGTACTTTTCCCACCAAGCAGTGTATCTCTTTTTAACCAGTCGGTGGAAAAAAAAGGAAACAAACAGCCCGTTGAACGTGTATGTCAAGTTCTGTGGCGCCCATTGCAAAAATCCATTGCAAACCACGGCTGGGTTTACATACTTCAAAGGCCGCAACAGATTGAACAGAGTCACGTCAAAAGCTTTGAAAATATTGGCATTCGAGAAGCGTTGAATGTACCGTCGAATCAACGTACCGTACCGTTGCCCAATTAGAAACAAGACTGCGGCAACAAACCCGACCAAGAAACAGTATTGAAGCTCTGGGTACAGTTGAGAAAACACCCGCTTTGGACCAATACTACCCCACATCACCGCAGACGCGTAATAAACCTGCGAGCCATTTGCACAGGTAAAGTGCTGAGGCTGGTCTGGTGTGCATAGCCCCTTGAACTCGGAGAATTGAAACTCCATCACACCAATAGAAGTGAAACAACTGAGGATTGTTGCAATAATCTAGAGTACAGGTTAGTAAACCTTCCAAAAGTCGAAGAATAACATACTTGGCCACGAAATACCGCACGTGGTTTTAGTTTCGAATAGTGACCCATTTTGAGACTAGATACGTAGTTGTCGGCCTATCCAGATGTTTGTTAGCGCTGATCAATTCGGTTCTAGGACGTCAAACGCGTGTTGACACTTTCACTCTCTCTCTCTGTACATACCTGGCCGTTAATATTGTACCCGAAAGCTTTACCCAACATGAGCGCATTGGCCTATTTCAATTCTTGTTAGCATTTTTTTTTTTTTCATCTTCCTAGAAGGGGTGAGACAAAACCCCATTTTTGTCTCGCGTACGTCGTGCGGCTGAGACACCGGGACGGTAAAAAAAAAATCGGGGGATCTCCAAACTTACATTACCCGGTAGAGCATAACCAATAATCAGCTCGGTCAACACGTTCAAACCTTCCGTCATACCCGTGGCGGCATAGATCATTGTCATAGGAACAATATAGGCGGCGTTGATAGCAACCACAAAGAACAAGATCCACACCGGCGTGTCGATAGGGTAGATTGTAACACACAAGATACCCAGCACAAACGAGACAACAAAGGCCATCAAAAACCACCAATCTGGCACTTCAGGGTACTTCATCATCATGGTAGAATGGGCGTCATGATAACCATCATACATTGACGGCCGGGCTGGTCCTTCAGTGTGGTAAGCCTTCTTGGCGCCGGCCCAGTTGAGTTTGAGCAAATTGCTAATAACCTTTGCTGACCGAACCGCCCCGTTCTTGATGTCAAACACGGTATCTTTGAAAAGCCCCACAAACGCGTCTCGTGCCAATGACCATTGATCGACAAACATGTACACCACGTTCAATGGATAGAAGGCAAAAAAAGCGCCGTACACCACCAAGTTACCTGCAGAGTAGTAAGGCGGGGAATACTCTTTGTACTTTTTCACGTTGAAACTGCCATTGTCGTTTAGAACCCTGGACACGTTGTATGGCTGACCATCATTGGCATAGATGGCAGAGGTGTTGACTGGAATGTACTGGGTCCATCTTCGGCCGCCGTACCAGATACCCAAAATGACAAAAAAGCCAAGAAGTGTGCCAATGGATTGTTGAAAAAATGCAAAGAATGGCGACTGGAATGGTGTCAGTTGATTGATTGGCAAGAAATCAAACGAGTTGATCGGGTTCAACCCCAACCCGCCTTGAGATCCGGTGATCATGGCCAAGTTGAAGTTATCAGGCTTGATCCACGACATCCAGCTAAACACGGATAAACCTTGGAACAAATAACCAGGAATCCAGTACCACAGAAAAGAGGCGCCCAACGTGACAAAGAAAAAATTATACCGTGTAATCTTCCACCCATGAACCGGTTGCTCGTTCTTGTCAGGGACCAATAAAGCTCGAGACAAGGCAACAGTCGGCAGGATGCTCGGCCAAATAGCCTTGGCCGGGTAGATGGCGAACCGTCGCAACAACCCGGCAAACCCAAACCCCATACACTGATTGGAAAGCGTCAAGAGAATCTCGTAACCAATAGTGACATAATCACCACCAAAGTAAACATCTAGCCGTTGAACTTGGAAATTCCAGTACACATAAATGGTGGTCAAACAGACTGAGAAGGAAATGGTCGCAAACATCTGTTCCTTGTAACTCCAAGGCCCAGGGTTCAATGAATGCCGGGTACCAAACATGGTAAACCCCCAATCCGGCAGAATGTACTCCAGAAGCTTGCCGCTTGGGTATAGCAACAACTGGACAACTTGGGTGCTCAGCGAGATTGTCGGGAATCGTGGGGCAAAAAAGGTGTTCACGCCCATGCCGACAATGGCCCAAATCATGGCCAGAAAATAGGACCGGATCGTTTCAACTGGCTCGTCTGGGTTGTCGAATGGGTCGGATATGGCCCGCACTTCTGGGTACGGCGAGTGATACTTGATGATAGCGGCTTCTGACTTGCAGTCAAATTCCCATTCGTCCATTGGTATATCAGCCACCTTGTTTCCTTGAACCAAGACCTTGATCTTGGTGTACAACTCGACCGGGAAATTGTTGTCATTGGCGTGATATTCAATGGCAACGTTCAATATCTCAAGCGCCTCGTCAATGGTCAAGGTCAGAAGCTTTTCGTAAATGTACTCGACATCGGCTTTTGGCGCAATGTTTTCGTCTTCTGTTGGTTTACCTAGCTTGGAGGCTAACAAGAGCTTGTGCGTATACCCAGCCTTTTCTGACTCTGATGACACTTCCTGGATTGGCGCCCCCACCGGATCCTCTTTTGTTTGATAAATGTCGTCCTTTTCCATTTTTTTTTGTTTTTTTTCAGTGATGGAAGGATTAAAAGGTATCTTAAAAAGAAGAAGAGGGCGGACATATCTTATTTATATAAACGAGAGCTGATATTTGAGCCCCTCCATTGAAGATGGATTTTCTTTTTAAACACGGTTATTTTCTTTTATCGCTTTTCTATATGCAAGGCCGACGATTACCGCGCACTGATAAACCTGGTCGTAGAAGTTAACCTTACAATGACTTGCTTTTCATGGCATGAAATGATCATATTTTGTACAAGTCGTTTTTTTTTTTTTGTTAATTACCTGCCTTGTGAAGTGTACAGGGTTCTCTTCAATTTATGAATGGAGTGGGGAGGTATTAAAACCAGCCAGTAGGATGGGTACCATATATCCCATTTCGAACATTTTCAAGACTAGTTTTATAAATTTATGTTGTCAGCATGCCAAGGGCCAATTTAAACGATATCTCTCATCTGCAACATAAATAACGCATATCCAGGTGTGTAAGTAAGCTTGCAATCGCGATATTTCCGCAGATTCGCGATATCAATGCGCACAGGTAAGAGGCGCGCATACAGATACCTGTTGCCAAAAAAAAAAAAAAAAAAAATTGTGCCGATCAGATATCGCATCTATATACACCAAATTGCGGCATTACCATACGAAACGAAGAAGAAAAAGCAATTGTTTTACTTTCGAGCCCGTCTCTCGACATTTAATGATAGCTCAACCCCCACTCAAGTAATTATAAGATCTATAATTGGGAAAAATCCATAGTTTGGTGTAAAAACGTTGTAACCGGGGCCAAGACTTTATTATGATAAAGGGGAAACTGACCTAAATTATTTAAAAAAAAAAAATTTAAAAAAAAAATTAGAGGGACCGGAAACAAGCTTTACCACAAACGATGGTGTGCATGCGTAAATTTCGGTGCGAGTAATTACCTGAGGTTGATACTTGCTAGTACTAGCTGATGATCTTTTTCATGAGCAAACGATAGCGACACATACGTCAGTAGCCGTATGTTGGAAAAATACATAAAAGCCAGTCTTACCTTGGATATATATAATGAAGGCAATTTTCAAGTGAATTTAACCTAAATATATATATAAATAAAGGATCGTCCTGCTGCTAGTATAGTCGATGTTACATCGAGATCTGTAAAGTTGAGTCCCATATATTTTGGCCATCATGATATAATATTACAAAGACTGTTCTGGTTTCCCCACTTCGAATCAGGAATGGAGTATACCTGAACTAACCACAAGTACGTTGCCAAAATTTTGTACAAGGAAGGAGGGGGGAATTGTGAATACGAGAAGCAGTTGATAGTACACACTTAGAGAGCTCTAGGCTATTCCAAATGCTGGATAGGTACATCCGCGGCGCGCTTTCGGATCCCCACGGCTGTTATTATCATTGATAAACACTACCTCCAAATGTACAGCATATATACTGACAATCAACTCATTGGAGGCTAGATTTCGTTCTTGTGATGACGTCCTATCGGTACAATACAATATACACATGCAAACTGGACGTCCCCGGCCGCGGAAGCCAGCCGAAATCCTTTTTTTTTTTTTTTTTTTGGTTTTAAAGTGTGGCTCTTATCTGTCTGTGTGTCTCAACCCCCAAAGCTTATAATATTCTAGCCCTCCTAATTAATAAATTTTTTTATAGGTGATGCGTTTTACATGCAACTTGTACGTACATCAAGGATAATTATTTATAATTTAAAAGCTACTATAGTGGAGTGTGCACGCGTGTATATATCTTATTTCAATACAAAATTGGAATATATATAGATGCACACTGCAGACAGAGAGATCACGCGTACGCGCGTGATCAGCTGCGTTTGCGAAAAGTACATTTATAATATGTGCAATTTAATTGGTCAGTCGTGGGCTCTAATATTGGACGCTAGCATTTGTCGATAAGGATTTGAATGATGAGATGATTGGAAATGGGAACGTCTTTTCGTATTCTTTTGCCGGGTAAAATTGCCGAGGAGTATTACCGTCTTTGCTACGCTACTGTCCATTCTGTTCAATTGACGATTCGGATGAGCCGACTTACTTGACCTCGAGCATCCAGTTCGAAATGCGCCAAGTCATTACAGAACCCACGCGCGATTGCAAGGCTGGCCGCGGCAAGCTCAAGCTACGTACTCTCGTACGCGTGGTAACTTGGCTTCTTCTCGGTACTGGCTCCGTATTCGTTCATGCACGCCCCCTCCCCGCCCGAGTCAAATTTTCTTTTCCTCTTAAATTTACCCTGCAGAGAAAAGTAACAATATTGTGAAACATCCATTTCGGCAAGTTGTAAAACTTTTGTCGCATACATACGTATTAAATTTATAAGAACGCCAGCCGCATTAATTTCAACCCCACCCCTTTAATTAAATTCAAAACCATGGCTCATATGAATACAAAAAACGACGGCAGTTTATTTGGCCGACCCTCCGGCTATCGGGGGGCGCGCCGTCTCTGATTGGGAGAACCTTATGCCAACGGGAGCCGACGGGAATGAATGAACCTGCATGTACTGATAACGAGACTTCAGCAGTTCTTGGGCTATAACTCTACAAATGGTGCCATAGTTGACTCTGATATTGAGCTAGGCGATTCAATATATTTTTTGGCGAATGAAACATACTCCAACGTTAGATAGGAGCCGGTGGGTAAGACCTTGGACTGGACTGGATGCATAAATTAGTCCGTCCGCGTAACGCGTATTTTACAATCCGTCCTAGTGCGGCTTTCACTTCCCCCAGACAGGCCGGCTATAGATCGCTCTCTAAAACACTGGACAACAAGGCGGGGGGAAGTTAATAGTAGTCGACGCAACTGCCAGGCCGGTGAGAGCGATGTGGAAATGTGGAGAACGACCGGGATTTGTTTATACAAGACTTGTATATATAGATCGATCGATACCACACGAAGGTGCATTGATTAACGGCCATGGACCATGCAATGTGGCGATCCAGGTAAAAAGAAAAGAACAACAGGATGCATGGATCACTGCATTCGCTTGACAACTTTCCTCATATAATCATACGTAGTGGTTGATCACGAACAAGTCAATTTCTCGCACATGTGTAAAAACCCTGGCCGCAGATCTAGATACGTGACTGGAGCTCACGGAACGTTGTTCTAGAGAGCCGTAAGCTATTCCTCGAGATCAGCACACCCGCGAATATTAATATTCTTTTTATAATATATGAAAAGAAAGTGATGCCGTTTATTGATACGGCGTTTTTGTTTCCTTTTTTTCTTTCTTCCTTCTCACGTCTCCGAGATTTGCTTACCAGTTTATCAGTAATAGTTACCATAGACATGCGCTTTATCAATGATCGTTAGCCGATGATAACCGGGTGGAGGAGGAAGGAGTTTAGTGGTCTGGCTGCATCGCTCATGTTAATTAGCTTGCGATATCCGCGGTTATATAACGTACTAGATACACCAAATAACGATCGTCCGAAAAACCTGCATAGTAAAAGCGTTTGAATCTTAGCGCTAGCAGGTTTTATATAACGTTATACAACGGTTTTGCGTGCGCTATATATAGTGCGGCTGGATCCCGCCTAATTTCACAATTAATGCACATCATCATTACAGCGTGTGCACTCTCTTTCCGCATTTCATCATTGTTATAAGCTATTACTCAATCGCATGGTAACCGGTCCTGAAAAATTGACTCTTAAATTTTTGATTAATGGACGCGTGTATAATATCCGATGTAAGCACGTATAGTATACTCTAGCTACTACCCGCAATACTCCGATCTGGCTCTCAACTTTGTGCCATACTTCCACAACACTATAGGAATGGCAACCATTGCTGTAGAGATACAGCCAAGAATCGTGCACCCCCACCCAACTGGGAACTTTTCGCTTCCCGTACCCGTGTACATTGCATTAGCAAACAATGGGAAGCTACAAGCAAAGATAGCTCGGAATACGGCGTTGCTAGCAAACACAGACGCCAGGTATCGTTGGAACGAAAACGCCAGGTAGTTGAACAGAGTTTGAAAAATGACAAACCCCGAAAATGCAAACATGCCTGCACCAACCAGCGGGACGACCCAATGCACGCTAGCCGTTGCGGTCCAGCCTAGCATAAACAACCCAAGCGGCATGAAAATTGCACCTGGCAAACATGGTGGAATGAAAAGTTCCGGCTCAATGTTGGAGGTGTCTCCATTCTGAATAGGCACTGTGAAACGGAAATAAATGTAGCCCACGTACACAACGCAACCAAGAGCGCACCCAATAATAACGGCGATATATGACAAACCCATCTCAATATTGTTGAACCCATAAACACCTTGTAGGAACAACGGGAAAGCTTCAAAAAACGAGTAGAATACCGCGTAAACCAGCGCAGTGTAGCAGTTTAATGCTAGCACGATCGGCTCCTTGGCGCAGATAGCAAATGGTCGCAGGCAGGTATCCTTAAAGGACTCGGCAGCGGTCATGGATGCCAGCTTGATGTGGCCTTCAGATACAATCATTTGATTACCGGTCAATCGTCGCAACCTCTCTGCTTTTCTGAACAGCAAAGTTTCTTTGGATGTTTCCGGTAGAAGAAAAAAGACGACAATGAGAGTGGCACCTCCCATAATCAGCAGAAACCAAAAACACCATCGGAAATCATCAACAAGCTGGATAATCAACCCACCCACTATTGGCCCAACCACCGGTCCACCGGATGTACATAAACCCCAGAGTGCCAAAGCTAGAGGAGTCCATTCCATTCTAGACACGTCTGCTACCGACGCACCACCATTGGAAATAACTGGCGATCCGACAAACCCAGCTAGTAACCGTAGCACAATCAACCCGCCAATGTTCTGCACCAAGGCAGTAGGGATTTGCAAGATACAGTATAGTAGCAAAGAGGTGATATAGATGCCTGCTCGTCCATACTCAGGATGCTCAGATAGTGGTCCAAAAATACATGGGCCGACACCATACCCAATAACAAATACACTGAGAGGAATGATGGAGACAACTTGGCCCACCCCAAACTCTTCTTGTACTTGTGGGAACCCCGGTGTGTATACGGACGCACCCACATAGATGGAGACTGTGAGAAACGCAATCTCAATGATGAAAAAAGTTCGGACAGCAAACGACCAGTTGACTGGGTTGTCCATATCATCATCACCATCCCAGTCAACAAGTACCTTTTCATGGTAGTACTTTTCGGGAACCTCATATTTTGGATCATCTTCCTTATGTCTGAAAAACTTTCGACCCGAAAGCCGACGTGTGATTTGCCCAAATATGGAATCGCGGGCAAGGAGATAGATTGGGTTCATTATATTTCTTCTCTCTTTGACATGAATTGCAAGATTTTAAAGGACAAGTTTGGTTGTATTTATACTATTAACACCTACAATGTGGCTTTTTGGAAAATCCATATAAATGAGCCCTTGGAGAAAAACAAACAGATCGAATATTTGTATACTCAGTGTGAGTCAGCATCTGGTGTGGATCACGTGATGCCACCTCTTCCCCCGACATTAATTGGCCGGAATGTGGATCATAGCTCCGCGTGCATCAAGCTTCAGCAGAAAAGTTCAAAATTGCAACACAATCTGCTTCGTTTGGTCCGTAATGGAGCGCTGCTGACACGTGTTCTGCATCATATATCATATATACCCTTATACACCCTTATTAGGTTAACGAATCGAGACATTGAAAGGAGAGAAACTGGTTCAAGTATGTCCACGTATACAGCGCGTGGAGCGATGGACCATTATAACTTGTATATGGGTTGCCCCAATTGGTTTTCAGACGTCCACGTAGGCAGCTGTTTGTGAGATCTTGCTGCGCATCGACCACGACTCAGTCAGTGTTTATATATATGTTACTTAAATTTACACAACAGTGGACAACTTCTACCAATACATTTAGTATAGCTACTTGATTACAATTCATCTCCCTGACTGTGGGGCCCGGAATAGCTACGCTATAGTGGAAAACGAGTCAATTAATCCTGAATCCTTAACAATCAAGTCTGGGCAGTGTGAACCCAATTCATTTAAAATACGGAAACGCGCTTCGAATCCCGCACATCATTTATATATACAAACATAACATGCCATGGTATACATCCGGCCTTGATTAATATCCCGAAGCCAAAATCACGACCATATACGGATCCTGGAAATCATTCAAAAGGTCTGCCGAGACTCGTCAATCGCTACGTATACGCGGTCCAATCGCAAAATTCTGGGCTCTGATGGCGCACTATAAGCAACACTGTAAAGCTTCGAACATCTGGGGAAGATTCTGTAGTGGCGGCGCCGGCCTTCATCATGACGTTCATTCTGTTAGGTTGACATGGACAAGACATTGTATAAATTTTGGTCGTTGGTGGTTGGTTGCGCCGCTTGCGGCTCATTATTATTATTATTATTAAATTTTTTTAAAACACATATGCAAAATAAATATCCCTCCAAGGGGTTTTAAAACACCTACTGTACAGTGGTACCTCCACCACTCCTATCTCTCGACTCTTTATCGTTAATCTTCAATGTAGGATGGTTCTTGACCACGCCAGTTTTGGACAGACCTTTCCACATCCAGGTTACAGGAACATCCGGCACTTCAATCTCTGTCCTAAAGTTTTCAATAAACGTATTATCTGCGAGATCCAAATCGGCATACCTCACAAATTCCTCTGCAATTGCCGCCATTGACCAAAAGCTGAGTTTGCGTAGACAAGCCACCAGTAAACACGCCACTTGGGACCCATTCAGACAATGGAGATAACACGGAGCCAGCTGCGCGTTGATCATAAACTCCAGGACCTGCCTCGCCGTCGAGTAGCTTATCGGCACGCCTCGTTTTTTTTTGGATTTGGACGATGCCGCTGCACATTCCACGTGGATCAACTCAATGCCTTCCCGGCTAGCAAACTTTACAAACTCCGAGTCCAGCGGTTCTGGCGTGACGGAGATGATTGTTTTTAGCCCGAGCGATTGTAGAAACCGTACGTTGTGAGGCCGCGGGTACGACCCTCGGTATAAATTGGGCTGGACTACGCCAAACCGTAGTGGTGCTATTAGCTGCTGCATATTTTTATTTCTTTGTTGTGGTGGTGGAGAGAGAAGGAAGAAAAAAAAAAAAAAAAAAAAAAACAGAAATGTTGGGAGAATTTTGGAATTTTAATCACACGACCTATTTATTCAGCGCTAATTAAAAAGATGGACTCTGTTTACGACAAGCTGCAATCATACAACGCCCCCGAGACAGATGCGGACACGGACAAGCCAAAGTCCAAGCTCGACGATGCTGTGAACGAGTTTGAGTCCAAAGCGGAGGTGCTGGTGCAGAAGGGCGCCGAAAACTGGAAGGGAATGTGGAGCTCGCTGCGGGAAAAGTCCACCATGGCAATGTCCAGCATACAGAAGGAAGTTAATGAGATCATATCGTCGCCGCCTGCCGAACAGACTGCGACGAAGGGTAAAGAAGATTTGGAAGGGTCCACCGAGACCGTCACGCCAACCACCGCCACTAACTCTACAAACTCTGCAAACTCCGCGTCGATGCTGACCATGCTGTCGTCTAAAGCGCAGACCTACCTTGATACCATCGACCGAGACTTGGCAGCTATTGAAGACCGAGCCGCTGTGTACATTGAAGGCGCGGGGTCGACCATGAAGGATTTGCTAAAAACCGCCGTGACTGTTGACGCACCAGTCAAGCGTGACTCGTTTGATGAAGACGCTGGCCAGGATTTATCCCCCGAGGTGCTTTATAACGTGCCAGAAGATATCCGTAATGACTTGTTTTCCACCCGGCGTGGTGCCCAACTTCACGCCCTGCATACTTCCACTGAACCCTTCACCGAAGCCGACTCCCAAAACGATGAGGCGTTTCAATCATTCTCCAAATCGTTCGACGTTGAGGCCGCCTCTGAACGAATCGCTACTGATCTGGACGAGCACTCCAAGCTCCAAGAATTGATGAACAAGCTGGTCCCGCAACAAGTTTCGTACTCTGACTTTTGGACAAAGTACTATTACATGCGGGAGCAAATTGACAAGCAGGATCAAAAGCGGAAAAAGATTTTCGAGTCCGCGCAAGAAGAGGAAAGCGTGGAGTGGGATGACGACGACGACGAGGAGGAGGAGGGGGAGGAGGAGAAGGAGGAAAAGAGCGCGAATAAAGGCGTCAAGAAGGATATTCCGGCAAAGGAAAGTGATCAGGAAGAACAAACCGCCAAGTCACCACCTAGCGATAGCTCATATGTCCAGGTCAAGCGAGAAGAGGCCGAGGAGGAAGACCCAAAGTCGGCAGCTAATCGTGATAATGAAGAGGATGAGGAAGACGATGACTGGGAGTAAATTGAATTGATGTGTATTGGTTTTTTCTTTCTTTCTTTCTTCTCGTTGGTATTGCGTAGAATTCTCCCTACCATTTGTACCCTAACACAGACCCCCGAGCTGCTGCGAAGACTTGCTGTCAACGGCCTATCGAAAGAGCTGGAGAGTGCCGACGAAGCGTTTATCAAGACGGTATCGAAACTGTTATGGGGTGTGTTTACATGCGATTTCGCGACGCAAGTTGAATTGATTGTGTGGCCGGTGGTAGAGTCTGGGTACTTGTTGAATACGATAGTGGCTATTGCAACGGGAATATTACCTGGAACCTTATTGGAGGATTTTAAGTAGCGTATGAATAAATAAAGCAATCAATTTACGCTACTACTTCTATCTACTTCTCGCGTTGGCTAATATGGTATATCTTCTCAGACCGGAACATACGCTTTCGTTTTTTCTTCGCGGATGGACGTTTTGGCGGAGGTGATGAGAGTCTGGCTAGCTTGAGATGGAGCCGGCCGGATAGACAACTCTGTATCAAACAGGGAACACATTTCAAAGTCAAAAACGACAGCTTTTCCAGTGACATTGTTGATCAAAATGTTACGCCATTTGTCCTCCCAATCTCTTAGATCATGGTGGTCGATCCCAGCGACTTGTAGCACGTTCAAAGCTTCCTTGATGGCAGCTTTATCCTGGATAGAATCAGAGTTGACTTTTCGACCGTCGATAACCTCCAGCTCTAGGTAGTACTTGCAGACAAGAGTGGGTTTGCCAGAAACATCAATGTACTCAATAGCACCATGGCGATATAGTTTGGGAAAGTGCTCTTGCTGGCTTGGCGTCAGGAGCTTACATCTTTGGTAG
>JAJLUJ010000261.1:0-16883 GCA_030564235.1 Blastobotrys elegans
GGTAAATTCTTCTCACCCCTAGCCTAGCTACGTACGCTATTCCCAGCGCTCGCTGAATCGAAAAAGATTACCAGGGAGATTTCCCATACAGGGGCCCACAAGTTATAGCCAAGCCAAGGCGTAACTAGAACATATGCTAGCTGTCCATTTCAAATTGCGGGGATAGCCGGGAGGTGATGGTGCCACCACCATCGGTCTAGGCACTTTCACTTTCACTTTCACCTTCACTACGACCAACGGCCCTTGCTAAGCTAATAGGTCACACTCCACTAGTTTAATTAGAGAGGTACAACGTTGTCAGGAAGACGTATATAAAGTAATTAGACCGATGTCACAAACTCTAATGTCCGTGACGTATACATCAACACACTACCGTCAATCCAGTACATCCTCCCGTAACCACAGCAATAAAGTACGTCTGAATATCACGGAATACGCATCAGATGCACCATTAATCGAGTGACAATTTGGTCGACCGCAGATTCACGATCCCGATTTCCCGTAAGGCCTTACCCAATATTTGGCGCACACAATTGTTAACCCCATCGATCCAGTCCCATGCGACCAACCAACTTGATGTCAATAATACGACGGGAAAAGAGACAAGAAATCCCGAAAGAATTCGGAAGAAAAAAAAAAAAAACAAGATCATGTGGTGATGTGATTAAATTTTTTTTAAAAAATTTACCCAGCCACAGCCGCAGCAGCACCACAGCCGGACAACAGTGAACCAGTGCGGAGTTTGGGAATAATTAATAGTGTTATCATCATCTGCAGGTGGTCGTTTGGCACGCTAACTAGTCCAATCTGGGTCGACCTAGCCTAGTCTCAGCAACCTGATCAATTATATAGCTTATTTGCGGTTCCAAACTTTTTTAGCCCACGTTAATAATCTTCTTGTACGACGTAGCCCAAATAATTTAATAGGGGGGAAGTTTGCGCATCCCCTTTTAATACATCGCGCAATAATCGGCCGTCCTTAAAACACCTCACTGCGGAGTATTATAACAGAACGTTATAATTATAAGCTATAGGTTAATAATTAAGCCTCCGGCCGGAAAGAATTACATGTATACCGATTTATGGTCATGCTTCCATGCAATATGCGGAGTTTACTCCCGGCGCCCCGCCGGGTCGACTAGTGCTTGACTCAAAACAGAGCGCTGCCAAACTGCCAATTAGCGCAAGGCAAGCATGAGATTCAAAACATGCGTCGTATTTAAATTGGTTGTCAGGCCAGGACAGGTCAGGGCCCTTTTTTTTTCTTTCTTTTTCTTTCTTCATTCATCTTTTTCTTTTGCTATCTCTTTCTCATGAACAACAATCGATCATGGTCAGGTTTAAGCAAGCTTGAAAGTCTATCAACCTCCTTAAAAATAATGCATCGGATCACGTCCATATCAAGCGAGCCGCAGAAAAAGACGGTTTGGATAGAAACAGCCTTAAGCGTTATTATTTGGCATGCATTGAGACGTGCGCGCTCCCAACAGAAATGATTTCAAACACAAAAACAAAAAAAAAATTTGCGGCATACGGGATCATCGCGAGTTTCCGAGCTAGCAAGTATAGCACTATAGTATATAGGAAGGATATAGTCAGTCCATCCTCTTGATCACACGAAGGTTATAATGTGCCCAGAATAAGTTCTAAAAAGTCGTGTTGGTATATATAAGGTAATTAAGAACAGAAATAATAATAATAATAATAAATACTCGGTTTTTTTTTTTTTTTTTTTTTTTTTTTTCAATCGATTAATTGTCATCCTCCTCCTCATGATCGTCAATCGCAGGAAACGAAACATACCTAATCTTCTTCCCATCGTCGCCATTAATATTTGTATACGTAGCCGCCGTCTTCTCGCATTTAGCATGTACCGTCCGTGGCTGGGTAGCTACTACCAGCGGGAACGCCTTTCGTTTGCGTTTAGGGCTGCTAGGTGTGCTGTTTTCGGCATTCTGAGCCGCCGTCGTGGCGTTGCAATTGGGGGCTGCAGAGGTCGGCTTGCCAATTGAGAATAGCGATGCGAATGGCGACGACCCGTTGCGTTTACGGCTTTTTCTCGTCACGTACTCTTCTTCCTCGTGCCCGAGCTGATCCAGGTATGCCTTGAACGACCCCACTGGCGACGCCCACTCTGGTTTGGCTTGACCCTGAGGCGAAGATACAGAGCTTTGCGACCGGTCACTGACAATGGCCGACGAGAGTGTGGGTGGTGTCAATTGTACGGTTGCTGTTGCCATCATCTGGTAAGCTGGTGGCGGCGGTTGCAGCGGTTGGGTCCGTTTTTGTCGCTTGAACGCTCGATAGTACTCGTCGCTACTGCTGCTACTGCTGCTGCTGCTGGCAAATGCCATATAATAATACCAAGTATGGTGAGTGGGAGTGGAAGTGAATGCTGAATTAGAACGTAAACCAAGAACTAGTAAATGAAATGATATTTAGAGAAAAGTGTGGATGGAGGGAACAAAAGGAGACATTTCTCTTTATATATAATACATACCGACTACTAAGCACAGCTTCAGGCTTTGAATTGCTTTAGAAACGGAACCGAACAAAAAAAAAAAAAAAAAAAAGCTCTCGTTGCTTTTGTCAAACAAGGCGCGCACACAAAATTTTTAATAGCTTATAGTGAAAATTTGCGCGCGCGCTCCCAAAAACCTCGGCCCGCCGTTGCCGTGGGAACTGAATCCTGGGCCCTTGTATCATATATTAGCCATTATTATATATATGAGATTGGAAGCCAACATTGTCTCTCAAGCCCCATGGCGTGAGGTATCTTACCACGTTTCTTTCTGTACTTTGTTTGGGCTTGACTTGGTTTTAGATGACGATAAGGCTTGATTGAACGTTGGGACGTAGTCCTATTCTCTGGTCAATCAGTTCAATGCTTTTATATGCCAGTCCAACTCTGATTGTATGCTTAAGCTTGTCCCCTGATCTCGTATCTGATTATGTCATCCGGCATGTTTTTATACGTTTGTTTCTAGATTGAGCTTAACAGTAGAAATATATGGAAAGTGTTTATTGGTCGTTATATTGGGTGATTAGTCACACATGCGCGCTATACTTAGTAAGCAGTTTCAACGCAATGTACCTTTATTCTGGATTACCATAAGCCACCTATGAATGTATAGGCCAATTTTTCGGCCCCCTTCTCAATTGCAGTAAGTCATGATAATAATTTGACATAAGAGTGTTGTCCTTTGGTAGGAGTGTAGAGCTGACCATGTGTGTCTAGAGCTCAACTCCAGACGTCCCTGGGCCTGTTTTCAGGGCCTAATATAGTATATCATCCAACACGTCTTGGTTACCACTATTCTGGTTTACCGCAAGCCATGTAACTGAAAAGTTCGACCTGGTATATCATGGACCAAATCTCCGGTCAATACTCCATATATGATATCGCGCAGTACTTTCTTCTTCTTACATTACATTGCAGCACGGCAAAACAAAAAAGCTCTACAATTGCTCCTCTACCAAATTTTGCAACCTTTTACGTGCTGCGTCCATGCTAGTAAGATGTGATTCACATGACAGGCAAGTGACCGAGGGCTTAAGACTGAAGAAATTATCAAAAGTTCTAATATTACAGAATTCATACTTAAATTCTCTCTAGGGTCGGTTCACTTGGAACATTAACCAGGCTAACAAGTACTGTACATTATAAACCAGACAATGGGTTAGGCAACGGGCAACGGCCTGGTGCGTACATATATATACGTCAAACTTTGCCTACGTTTTATAGCTATACATACTCGTACGTGCTTTTAAGATCGTGGGGCCGAGTTATATATTTACGCCCCTTACCCTGGCTTCCGCGTTTTGAGGAAAAGGGTGGTATGTACTTGATAGGTGACGTACCGACCATGCTTACGTAGTGTAAACCAGAATTTGCGTGGGTTTTCAATCTGCGCCATAACTAAATGATAACAAAACATTTCCGATATGAAGGTATAGACGTGTTCTTCTCATTTGGTTTCGAGTCTATGCTGGATTGGTATACTATCAGAGTGAGAGTCCGGTATTTGTCCAAAAACCTTCAGTAAAGACAAGTTTCCAGTAAATTCATAATTAAATGTGAAATCAAGGCCAACGCAAAGCTCTCCAAAATTGGAGAGGTTCCAAGTTGTGTGTCCAATCGAAAAGGTTGCGGTAATGATGAGTAGTCTGTGCTTATGTAGCTATTAGATTCTAATTTGTGCTATCAAAAATGTCGCATTCAGCGTTGTGTTCAACAGCGCGCGCTAATTCCGTCCTCCCAAATATTTTTCGCGTAAGCGTAATTTTTCAATCTTCTCTCTTCATCGCAACATTTTAAGCGCTCTTCCTCCCTCCCTCCAAACGCCTATGGTCAGTATGGACTGGAAGGACCATTATAAGCATGGCGGTGATCAGAAACGCCAGAGGTTTTTCAAGAAACACGACAGTTTCAAGGACGGGGTGGAGGCGGTGGTGGGTTTAGTCGACTCGCCCAAGCTGGAAAAGCTACGCGCTGCGACAAACAGCCAGGTCGAACAAGCCGTCAACCTCTACCTCGACTCCAACTCCTCTCCCCCCTCCGATGACGATGATATCATAGCATCCAGCCCGGCTCCAGTCCGCGCTGGCTCTTCACCCGACGATGACGATATCATAGTCGAGGAACAAACGCCTGGATCAATCGGGCTATTCACAAATTGGAAGCGCCGTTTCATTGGTAGTTTCCAAGCAACCATGCATGCCACGCGATCGGGAGGCGACAAGTTGAAATTTGGCGAAAAACTTACCGTGATCCGCGAGGCTACCCCAGACCCTTCCCGGCTCCAACCAAACACACGCGTCGTCAGCAATCTAGACAACGTGGTGGTACGCCTATGCACTGTGAAAAATGGCGTGGAGAAACCAGTCTGCCGCCTCGCCAAGACGGAATCCCGATTCGCAGCCGTTATCCTTGACTCCAAACTCGGCAGCTTCACGGCCACTTTCTGTGACGTTGAATCCTCCCTCCGCGTTGGCCAGTCCTACACTATCAAACTTGACTGCTTTCTAAACCGGGAAGCTTTCTACGCAAATGCACCGTCACTGGGTGGCGGGAACAATAATAACAACCACAAAGACGGGTGGAAATCAGAAACAGAAGACGATAAAATTCTGCGGCTGCGTCAGACAGGTCTTGCCCAGCTCTTTAAACGGCTCAATCTAGATACAGGCGAAGAAGTGGAGGAGGAGGATGAAGTTGATATGGCAAGCGCGGCGGAAGTGATGGGAACCCAGCTACCACCTGACCAAGACCAACAGAAAGAACTCGACCAAGACCAGCTAGATTCCCTTTACAAACGAAACGAGCCGCCCGACTCTCGACTTGACCCAACGACCCCCGCAGACACGTTCAAGCTGGACCTCCGTCCGTATCAGAAAAAGGGATTGACATGGATGCTACAAAAGGAGTCCAGCACGAACGTTGGCGAGAAAATCATGCACCCGCTATGGAAACCAATCAAATGGCCATCCCAACTCGGCCATTTGGAAGACGTTGGGAACAGCGGCGAACCAGACGACTGCGATGTGTTTTACGTCAACCTTTACGCAGGGGAGATTAGCAAAGACTTCCCACAGCAGCACAAGTCTGTGTTAGGCGGGATTCTAGCCGACGAGATGGGCCTGGGGAAAACAATCTCGACTATGGCGTTGATCCACTCCAGTGCCGCCATCACTACTACTGCTCCCACCGAGCCTGATTTCGCTAAGCATACCACGCTGGTGGTTGCGCCAATGTCCTTACTCGCTCAGTGGGAGAGCGAGGTTTACGCGTCGTCAAAGGATGGGACTATGCGTGCATTAATTTATTACGGAGCTGCGGCTACCGGCGCGGCCGACCTCAAATCCCTCCTATGCCGCAATAAACCGCATGAACAAGTCCCCAACGTGGTAATCACCTCGTACGGGACCTTGTTGAGCGAGCATGGCACGTTGGGCGAGGATTCAAAGACGGGGCTGTACGCGGTAAAATTTTTGCGGGTTGTGCTTGACGAGGGTCATACGATTCGTAACCGCAGCGCCAAAACTAGTAAAGCGGCATGTGCGCTGCGGGCTGATCGAAGATGGGCCCTGACCGGTACCCCAATCGTCAATAAACTAGACGACCTGTTTAGCATTGTCCGCTTCCTTGGTGTCGAACCATGGAATAATTTCTCGTTTTGGAAGGCTTTCGTCTCGTCTCCTTTCGAGAATAAAGGGTTTGTGCAGGCTATGCATGTTGTGCAGAGCATCATGGAACCGCTAGTACTACGACGAACCAAAGCAATGAAGCAACCGGACGGCACTCCGCTTGTCCAGCTACCGCCTAAAACAGTAACTATCCAGCGCATCAAATTCTCGCGTGATGAGCAAGACCTGTACAGCCACATTTTCGCGCAGGTTAAGAGCAGTTTCCTGGAAAATATGGACTCGGGGAACCTGGGCCGGTCATACGCCAACATGCTAGCGCAAATTCTCCGTCTGCGGCAGATTTGCTGCCATCCCGCTCTCATCAAGTACAAGAAGGGTGACACGCCAGCAGCAGATGATGACGACCTGGAAAGCAATGAAACTGGTGATGATAAAGACCTATTTGGCGATGTTGACCTGCAAAAGATGTTGGAAAAGTTTGAAACTCATAATAAGGTGGAAGATGCGAGCTCCTTTGGTAGCGAGGTTGTAAAGTCGCTGCTTTCTCAGTCCAAGGATGTAAACTGTCCATTCTGCCTCGACCCCATCCCGGAAGACGAGCAAGCCGTGACGGATTGCTGGCACATGGCGTGTTTGGATTGTTTACGCGGGTGTATGGAATATGATCGGAATAAACAAACCAAGCCACGGTGCGTTACTTGCCGTGCGGTTATCGATAACGTGTATCACGTGCGGCGGCATGTCTCTAACGGCGGGCTCATGCTGCGCAAAGTATCGGATCGGGGCAACTCATCAAAACTCACCGAGCTGTTAAACCACCTCCACCAAATCTACGCAAACAACAAAAAAGACGAGGTGAACCGGATCATTGTCTTTTCACAGTTCACGTCATACCTCACATTAATCCAGACCGAGCTGGAACGAGAAGGTTTCAACTGCCTGCGGTTTGACGGGACAATGACCCAGAAGAGGCGCGCTCAAGTGTTGGAGGAATTTAAGCATGCGAAAAAGTCTACCGTGTTTTTAATTTCATTGAAATCGGGCGGGGTGGGGCTAAACTTGGTGCAGGCGAATCGTGCCTACCTCATGGACCCATGGTGGGCTTATTCTATCGAGGAACAAGCCATTGACCGGCTTCATCGAATGGGTCAGCAGTCTGAGGTCAACGTGACCCGCTTCATCATTGAAGGGTCGGTTGAAGAACGGATGCTTAAGATCCAAGACCGGAAAAAGTTCCTAGCTACGACATTGGGCATGAATGAGGAGGAGAAACGCGCGCAACGACTGGAGGATATCAAGATGATGTTTGAATAAGTTATTGTATATTGTATATGTGTACCTAAATTGTATATGTGTACCTAAATTTTTTTTTACTTGTTTCTTTAATCCTTGTTGGTCAAGTCCTTGGCTTGTTCCTTCACATTTTCGGCCTTTTCGCCGGCTTGTTCTTGCACGTCTTTGGCCTTTTCCCCGACTTTTTCCTTCAAGTCTTGAGCCTTGTCCTTGGCGTCTTCCACCTTCTCTTCAGTGTCCTTTTTAGCGTCTTGGGCTTGTCCCTTCACGTCCTCAACCGTATTCTCGGCATCGGACTTGACTTGTTGAGCCTTTTCTTGAGCGGCTTGGGTGTGTTCTTCGGCCTTGTTTTGGGACTGTTCTGCCTTGTCGCTGATATCAGATTTTACTTCTTGAGCCTTTTCTGAAGCGGCTTGGGTGTGTTGTTGGGCTTGTTCCTTGACGTCCTCAGCCTTGTCTTGGGCCTTTTCAGTGTATTCTTGAACCTTATCTTGAGCGGCTTCGGTACCATCTTGGAGCTTTTCGGTAGCATTGCCGGTAGCCTTGGCAGCAACGTCCTTGGCATGTTCATTGATATGCTCATGATCGTGCTCGTTCTTAGCTCCTGAGGTGTAGCTTCTGACAATGGCAAAGGTGCCGCCTAGAGTGATCACGGACGAAACTAGAGCGTACCCGACTTGGCTGCCACCAGATCGGCCCTTGATGTGATCTCCGGCATGCTGATTGAACCGTTTTGATTGCTTTTGAGCGACTCGTCGAACGGACTGTGTTGCAGTTCGTTTGGTGGTTTGTTGCAATGCAATTCGAAACATGATTGTGATAAAAAAATAATAAGAGATAATAAAGGAAGAAAGAAAGAAAGAAAAAACGTCTAGTGAGGAAGTATACGTGAGTTAAATAAGCAGGAGAGAGAGTAGCAACCAAACCCGGGGCCGATTGCTAATTGGTGCATTGTTTAGAACAAATGGAATAGCGAAGGTTCTCGTTTCTTACGTACCCGACTTTTACCGTTACGGGTGAACAAGGGCGCGCGCGCGCCCGGGAATCGGAAGCGTTTTGGGGAAAAGGGAAAGATCGGATCGGGGGAGCGTGGATTCACCGGTGCGGCGCGCGGCTGATGTGAGGAAGGTTTTAAAACGTAACCGTTTGAGTGGAGCAACGTGGATTCCGTACTCTTAGCTTTTATTTAAACTAGACTATATTTCAATCAGTTCCACGATATGAATATTGCCGTCAAACTTTGAGCCACTTTACCAGTAATTTGCTTTTGACCGCTTGTATCAATACCAACGCGTACAGTTTGAATTTCTCCGAAAAAGCACCATATGAGGTGGTTTACAATACTTTATTTTTATTTTTTCAGGCACAATCTATACACCCCAGTTATCGCCCCCTTCTACATCAACTAGTGGCCATTGTTAGAAGCCATGGCAATGTTCTCCGATGTCACGTTAGGCATGCGAAACACGACAGCTGATCGATCAGCTATACTATCGCCATCAGTATCGTCAGTGTCGTTTAAAATGTCCAACCTAGTAAAATTTTCTACAGGCCGGTGATGAGTATTATAAGGGTTGTTTTGTTCCGGTGGCTGGTTGTTGATAGGAACTTCACCAACGTATGAAAGTGGTGGTGATTGAGTTGCAGTCGTCTCTGGTCGTCGTTGTGGCCGGATGCAGTTGGTAATAAATTGGGCAAGTTGGTAGAGGTGGAATGATAGTCGTTGTCGAAGGGTGATGTCGCCCTGTTGATGCCTGTATTCGAACTCCTCCAAATCTATATCCATCATCTGTGCCATTTGCTCCATAGTTCGTGCTCGTTGTGTTTTGCGGGCCTCATACTTCATAAGTTTAATGTCGTTTTTATCTAGAACGTAGTCACTGCACCTGATCAGTTCAATTATATTGACATCAAAAGACCGTCGATCTGCATTTTCTTGCCTATCGTGTTGTGGAGCTGGCAAGTTTGGGTATCGGTTGTTTCGTTTGCTGGTCTCCAAAGCTAGAAGCGATATGCCTTGCAGCCAATGGACACATTTCAGCCGCACGGCGGGTGCTACATGCTCTTCCCAGAAATCCTCAGTCATGGGGTCGCTTAGCCGCTGTGTTGTGATATCCATGACTTGGACGTTTGAGAACGCGTCGTCGTGACTTGGTCTGAGCGCTGTTCCGGGTCGGACAAGCTCCAGATTATAATACGAGTCGATTTGGTAGTCAAACCCATCAACAGTGAACCATTGTGACGACCGTTTTAACATTTGCTTGGCTAACGGTGCGACAGGGGTTACTTGTGTCATCATGACATACCGACCGACCGCTACAGGATCTGTCCATTCTCCTTCATCAGTAAAGTTTGGCGCAAGATTCTCAACGCATTTTTTCCAAACAAACACCGTCCCGGAAAGAACGTTTGTTCTAGCAGGGTTTGCCGTTTCCTCCCATGTTAGCAGATTAGCCCTCAGCGCTTCAATGAGGACTAGTGCGTCTAGCGTTGTTATGCAAATTCCTTGATATCTAGCTTCCATTTGGTTGGTATTTTTAATTTTAATTTATTTTTGTTGAGCCGCTGGGAGGATAAGAAAGAGAAGAAAAGAGACATGAAATAAAAAAAACTAATCACTAGCAAGCCCGGAATAAGTTCTATCAAGCGGTCGTGATTTTTCTCGACGACGCAAACGTTGGTCAGTATTCGGGGACACTGCTCTAGGCATGACGGGACCATGTCGAGCGCGAAGCTCTACCAAATGTGATGATGGGCTGATTGGGTTGATGGCATTCACCAGGGGATCGTTACGAACGGTGTTAATATACCGGTTGAAATACCGCACTTGGTCCGACATCATGCGGGCATGCCGAGCATGACTTGAAGTTAATGGCGGGTGTCCGAAATAGATGCGGTGGTCCTCAAGGTACCGAGAATAGTCGGCACCGGTCGGCCCTTCAATCCGCTGGTGGCCCCATGGCAGTAAAAACAGCCGTCGATCAAGCTGCCGTTCAGTCTCGATATTTAGAAACTCTCTTATTGTGCCAGTGTACCGTCGTTCACGAGTAGTGCGTTCGGGTAAAGAAGACTGGGGTGCAAATAGAGGTGGCAGCCCGTTGTACCCAACTCCGGGTTGTGGTGGTAGTGGGAGCTGGGTAGATATTGGTAAAGTGCGCTCACCAGTAGGATGTTGTTCTAGCTCCGGGTTTGGATACCGTGGATCTGCGACGGAGCTAGGAATCGCGCCGATATCAGGTGGTGGTAAACCTGGGAACCGTTCTTGTCTTTTCACAATCTCGCGTTTGAGCATGGTTCTGTCATGCACCAAGACGCGTGGTAGGTTTTTTGCTAGCGAATTTCTGGACAGCCATTGCTCATTCCAGTCCAAAGTCATCGGCCCACGCAGGCCTCGAAGTATTTCAGTAGACACCTGCAAGTTGCGAAACCGCCAGTCGTAGATTGGCCTAGACAGCGAGTCTCTTTCTGCCGTCTCTAGCGTATAGAAACAATCAACCTGGTAGGCAACACCTTCAGTTGTGATCCACGCTGACGTACGCCTGAACCGCCCCGTCTCACCTTGTTGTTTGTACACGATAAACCGACCAAGCATAAGCTGCTCACCCCATTGCCCGGCGTTAGTCGGCGCGTTTAACGGCCCATTCCTCCAAATCATAACAGTTCCCGGCGTCATCTCTCCGGGCACCGGTGTGATATGCGCGTCTTCATCCAGTTCCAAATGCTTGATTCTGACGGCTTCTACTAGAATTAGCGCGTCTAGCGTGCTTAAACAAAGCCCCTCGTATTTGGCACACATTGATTAGCAATTGAAAAATAAATAAATAAAAATTGTTGTGAGTGTGAGTTGAAGAGCCGCGCATGCCATTTCTTTTTTGTCTTTCCTGTGCGGCTGTGTTAATATTGGCACCCAAAACATCCAACGTGCGTTGATTAGTGCTTTATTAGCGTACTTTATTTATTTTTAATTACTCGTCTTTAGGGCATCCCGTTCTGCAAAGTAGTCGCGACTAGAATTTCGCACGCGGCCATCCCCGTATAGCTGCATGGCTCCAAACTCGTATATGTAGCGGTATGCTTGAGTCTCGTCTTCATCAACAAACCCATCCTTTCCGGTGTGGCGGGTGGGTGAATCCGGTGTTTTGGTTGGCGGTTTGTCATCGCTGGTTTCGCTTTGTTCATATTGTGGCTGTTTATCCTCGCTGATCTTGCCTCTTCTTTGCCACGTGATGCTTACGTCGTCGTTTAGCCTCGCCTTTAGCTCGAGCAGCGTCATTCTCCATCATCAACTTGGTGTAGTTTGGCATGGCGCGTTCTTCTTCAACCCGGTTCAGCGACGTTTCAATCAGGGTGTTGAACCGCGTTCGAAACTGGTTCCTCCCCAAAGCGAATTTGGAATTTATGGGGCGTACAAGTCGCGAGGCCATGGCGTCAATGAGCATGTAGTAACAAACCATAAAGACCTTGCTGCCCGTGCTTGGCATGTTGATACATGTTGTGCGCCGGTACATCCCGCCGTGTTTAATCCCACCGTTCTTCATACACTCTCGTCTAATGCTAAATTTACCAAGCCCCATGGGCTTGGACCATATCTTACCGTCTTGCCACTCTTGGGAATGAGAAATGTCAAACTCGCAAATATATACAGACCCAGACCGGATAGCGCTAAACTCGTTAGGCCGCATCACTCGGCTAAACGACAGCTGGCCTTTCAAGCACGCCTCTACTAGCGTCACCGCGTCTAGCGTATTCAAAACGAGACCGTAATAAGATTCCATAGCAAAAATATGTGCGGAAAGTAAATAAAAAAGTGGTATTATATAAGAGTTGTGTAAATAAAAACTGGGAACAAAGCGCGCCAGGGTTCTTCACCTTCTCGCAGACCATCTGGCAAGCAATCTCAGCCTCTTTTTCCAGTTTCGACTCTGGCACATCGCTAATGTTGATAACAGCCCCATCCTAAGACTTGTAAAAACGGGATTCAGCACGCGTGGAGAATTGACTGTCATACTATAGTTATAAGATTAATTCATGAGTGTATAGCCCCTGACCCCCCTTTTTACATAGTACTTAACCCTAGTCTAAGTAGACTGGGAGGAACAGACATGTGCATACTGATTTTCAGACTTGGATATAGATGCGGGCGCCGCCGTTCATCGGATTTAACCGAGCGCTGGTAATTAAGGCCATTTCTGGTAGCGGCCAACAAGTGGATGTCTAAACTGCCGCGCCAGGGTCTGGGGAAGTCTCAAGCGCGTGTTCATGTGGCGACAACTAAAGAAATAGTTGCATGTACACCGGTATTATCACGTTAAATTTGCTCCAGTTGAAAATATATATATACGCCTATCCGTCGCCGCATGCAGCTCTGTTACAATGCTGCACAGGTATCCGGGCTGAGTACGCGTGCTATATGGGTCGTTCGGATTTTGCGGATAGAAGCAGACCGGCTTAGGAACGTAGTTTCCACAGATAAGACTCGAGTGATCATACGTGGTATCTGAGATCTAGACTCGCCCATAGATGATTATAATATTTTAGCCACATGAAATACGAGGTTACGTTATCGCGTATATAATTTCGCTTGCAAACATGGTATCTCAGCCGCACTTATGAATTCGCGCAATCGAATTGACTCGGCTTCTCTAATGAATTTGGATCCAATAGAATACCGCAAACATCACCACTCAGCCGTGTCCTGGGAACGTTGGGCTGAGCTCAGGCTCCCGAGACCGCCAGAATCGCCACTCAGCCGTGTTTTGGGATATCGGGCTCCCGAGACCTTCCCACTTGTTTGGTAAAACACTCATCACCATTATTGTTGCTATTTGATGGATGTAGACGACTCTTCTCATATACATTAAATACCGGCTTAACAGTTTAAGCGGGATTTCAACTTTCAGTCGCCGTAAGGTATTATGCATGTACGCGTTTCAGAAATAATTTATTTATTTATTGACCGGTCGCACCACAACCAAACACCAATCCAAAACTTCAAGCGGTTATACAAGCTTACGTAGTACTTACCAGTTACCCTGAGATTAGAAGGGTATACTATCTAGATCCGGATCAGATTTATATATAATAGTGATATGTACACATATGTTGCAACGTACGTACGTACGTGGGATGGCGAATGTCATGTGGATGCATGATCATCAATTTATAAAGCGGTTGGGATATATATATATATATAATTATAATACATGATCAACAAAACAAGACCTTATAGGCTAGCTCTAATTTTCGGAATCCCGAAACCTGACGTACAACAACCCAGATTCCAAACAAGGGACTAAGTATAAGGCTGTTATATCTCGAACGATCACGTGAGCACCAGATATCGATCGATGCCTGCCTGGCTTGCTGTTGTCTTCTATCCATGCGGCTAAACCACGGGGAGGCTTGGCAAACACCCGGACCCTTGTAAGGAGCGTAGTACGTAAGCTGATGTCGGTCGACCTGATGAAACGTCACGCGTAAAAAAAAAATAATGAGTCAGCCTAGCTCTATAGCCGTTGATCATTTTTTCTTTTTCTTCTTTTAAATTCTTTCTAAACACGATGATGCAAGGTAGGCTGGCGCAGGCTGTACACGTAAGCTATAGCTAGCCTAGATTAATTAGTTAACAGCCCCGTCATGCATAAAAAAAAAATTCAAACGGAAACCGAGACAATTTTTTTCTACTGGATCTCATTGTATATAAAGATGGACAGATCACTCCTATAGATAATCCTACACGTATCAAACAAACACAACTATGGGGTTCCACGATCCTCATTCAGGAGCGGCAGCCGTCGTATTTCTAACACTCTACACAATATTCTTGGGGTTTGCCTCGTTTGCAGTCTTCCGGAAGGGGTGGAAGACCCCTTACACGATTGTCGCGTTGTTTGGTCTTTTGCGGGTTGGCGCACAAATCTCAGCGACTGCGTTTAGTGTGATGGGGCTAGTTAGTATAACCGGTGTGAATTGGCTAGTTTCTTACCTAGTCTTGGGCGCTGAAGGCTACTTTTCATTGCTACTCTGCTCTCTATATTTTCTATTCTACGCCGAAGTTGAAAAATACGGCAAATCACAGTTTCGACCCACAGATGAGCAAGTGGTGGAGAGAGTCGGACATAACACGTTGAAGCAATGGCATTATAAGGCTAGTTCCTTCTCTGGCATGTACCACCTCATTTTAATCCCTGCCAATGCTATCATTATCGCTGGAGGGACCCAATTGACAGGTGTCGACACAAACGATAAGGAAAAGTATGATCAGAAGATGTTGCAGGCCAAGATCATGCGAGGTGTTGGCCAGGGTATTTTCCTGCTAATGAATCTTGTCGTGGGAGCCGTTGCTGGGTACCTATACTTCAAACGTGATGTTCGTCAATACAAGGTCATTGCCGTCTTCCTGGCGTGGCCTTTCCTCTTTATCCGTGGTGTGTTTGGCCTCTTATCCGTGTTCATTGACAAACTAAACTATTTTGATCTGGAAAACTACTCGGGTGCTGGATTGAAGTCCACGTTTCTGGTCTGCGAATACTTGCTAGGTGCCTCCATGGAGTTTCTAGGCGCAAGTTTCATCTTGTCCGCGTACTATATCCAGAACGACGACAAGTTCAAGACATCTGAGGACCCGAAGCAGCTGGATGATGAGTCCAATCGGGAAATTCACGGAACAGGGGAAAAAACCGTCTAAATCATTAGTTTTTAATAGTCGTTTTTTATACGTGGGAATAATAATTTTTAATATCGCAGGAATGAGGGTGCTCGATGCAGTATTTTGGCTGAAGCGGTGGCGCATTTACACCAATCTTGACCAAAAACTCGCGGAAATTGTTGAGACGTTGGCCGAATTGAACATCTCGGTATTTTCCATTACTGTCCAGGTTTCCGGACCACACCAACTCAGCCAAAGCAGCAGTCCGCGGCCAGATTTTCTGGTCGAGGACGGTGGAATCCACCTGCTCGCCAAACAGCGCAGCCTCAGCTCCCTTGATCATCCCGCTCTCTTCACGCGTCATACCCTCGGTGAAATTGTAGCCATAAATGATCTGCCAGGTCTTGTAAGGATCACAAACCGCAGGCGCGATTTTCCCCGAGACGAAATGACCGTACCCGCAATCTAGATAGAGATGTGAGCTAGAGGATACAATCACTTCATGGCCTAGCTGGGCCAGCCGTTTGAGGGAGTTTTGGTCGGCAAAGTTCCAGCTCTGCATGAGCACATTTTTTGGCACGTTGCTGGCTTTGACCTTCGAGGAGAGGACCGAGTCTTCCCACATTATTACACGCCGGTTTGGTCGGCTGGAGTTGAAGATTGGCAGCGCTCTATCAAACCAATACTCTAAAACGTCATTATCGGTACGTGATGCGTCTTCTCCAAACCACGCCTGGATGCGATCCGAGAACTGGAAACATCGATGGTCCAGCTCATCCGCGCCGACGTGGAACAGGTCGTCGTTGAATAGACTGGCAACTTCATTGTGGATCTTCTCAATGTACTTGTACACCTTGTCGTTCATGATATCTACTTGGTAGTTGTTCACACTGTTAGAGAACTTGCCCGTCGCGCAGGCTAACAAGTCCGGATCGAGATCACGCCAGCCTGCGTACGAGTGGCCTGGCGAGTCGATTTCAGGGACGACCCGAATGCCACGTACATAAGCGTACGCAACGATACGCTTGATATCCTGCTTAGTATACACATCATCAGCTCCTCGCGACATTTCAGGAACAGAATCCAGCACGATCGGCCATGATTGGCCGTCTGTGATATGCCAGTGAAGTACATTCATTTTGCTAGCAAATAGAGCATCAATCTGGCGTAGAATAGAGTCTATAGTGAGGTAATGCCGAGCTGAGTCGATTAAAATGCCACGGTGGGTATATAACGGGCTATCCGCGATGAAAACTGGCCGTTCGACCACAAACTCGCCGTCGTGGTATACCACAAGCTGCTGTAGAGTGGAAAACGCGTTGAGAATGCCCCAGGTGGTATTGGCATGGATTTGAATTGGACAGCCGTGTGTCACGTTCAGAGTGTAAGACTCGTCCACGTTCATTTGCAAATCGGCATCCAAGTCACCAACACTGACTTCAATCCGTGTAGTTCTAGAGCCAATTTTGAGAGCTGGAGGGGGTGATTCTTCCTCCTCTTCACCTTCTCGTCGATCTTGCGGTCGAAGTAGCGGCTTGAAAGGCGAGTCTGGCGCGGGTGATGTCCACTTTACTTTCCGGATCGTGGCTTTTGTATTCTCAAACGACTCGGAAATCACTCTGTTTTTATCCCCGGCGAGATTAAAACCAGCCACTCCCACTGCTTCCTGCTCACTCCATTGCACGAATCGAGGAGCTGGTAGCACGTTGGCTCGGATAGGCGGTGGGGAATACGCACTATCCGTGGTAAACACCACCGTTTCATGCGCGATATGCGAGAATGCGTAAAACAACGT
>JAJLUJ010000262.1:0-16745 GCA_030564235.1 Blastobotrys elegans
GGGTATTACATAAGCGCTCCCAACAAATTTAACCCGCTGTGAATCCCGCGACGAACGCAGCCAGCTCAGCCCAGCTGGTCCATGGCAGCAGCTAGCTCCAGTCTATGCGGGTTTTGGTGAACGTACGTGCTTTAAATTTGGCCGGGTTCGATTTGTAATCAATTGGATAGTGCAATATATTGACCTATAGAGTGTGTATAGGGAGTGCTACATGAACTGCTGCAGCGCTTAATTACGCGTATACATATATACCGGCAAGGCCTTATAATTAATGCATCCATTCGTTATATAAATTTATAATACGTACTGATTAGATACATTTCTCGCACCGCTTATAATAACCGTACAATAGTTTGGAACGTGCTTGATACGGTATCGCTCGCTAAAGAGGGGAAAAAGCACGTTCACGTTTACAATTTTTTGTGAAATACGTGTATAAACGGGTTTGACTGTATACCGTCTATAGTACTACGTAAATATATATATCATGTGTCTAGTACCCGTTTCAATATATATTGCTATATTGCGCTCGAGATCAGCCTAATTGGCACTAATAAAGTGGGAGACTGGCTTGGTTGTATTAGTTTTTGGTGGTGTGCTTTTTGTTGTTGTTGTTGCGCCCGCATTTTTTCCAATTTTTGATTCTTTTCTTCCCAAAGAAAGCTTTTTTTTCCCACTTTTTTTTTTTTTTTCCCTCCTTTTTCCCACGACAACATATTTCCATCCTTCACGGTTTTGAGCATCAGAAAATCGCATTAGAAACTTTGAGGGGGGTATCGTATCGACACTACCACGACAATTCCCGTTTCTCTTTAATCCGTATCGACAAACCCGCACGTAACAACAGCGCTGGCCCCGAGAATAAACAAACAAAAACACGAAACTTTTTGTACACTTTTTTTGCACGGCTTTTTATTATTTTTTATCGTCGACAAGGCATATTTCGACAATAAATAAGAAAGACGCGTCCGAAATACAAACCCTTTTTTAAACAAAAATGCAAACAATAAAATGTGTCGTCGTTGGCGATGGTGCTGTGGGGAAGACATGTCTGCTAATCTCATATACAACAAACAAGTTTCCATCTGAATACGTTCCAACTGTGTTTGACAACTACGCAGTGACGGTGATGATTGGTGACGAGCCATACACGCTAGGGTTGTTTGACACTGCCGGGCAAGAAGATTACGATCGGTTACGGCCCCTGTCATACCCGCAAACTGATGTGTTTTTGGTTTGTTTTAGCGTGACTAGCCCAGCATCGTTTGAAAATGTTCGAGAAAAGTGGCTGCCAGAAGTGCACCACCACTGCCCTGGCGTGCCGTGCTTGATTGTCGGCACCCAGGTTGATTTACGAGACGATCCACAGGTGAATGAAAAGCTGGCACGCCAACGGCTACGACCAGTGGCTACTGATGCTGGTGATAAGCTTGCTAGAGACGTTGCTGCAGTAAAGTATGTGGAATGCTCGGCTCTGACCCAAAAGGGGCTCAAGAATGTGTTTGACGAGGCTATTGTTGCTGCATTGGAGCCCCCGGTTGTTAAAAAGAGCAAAAAGTGCATTATTCTGTAAGTTGGTATATACTATGAGGATTTTTTTTGAATTTTTTTTTGAATGGATGAACAAAAAAAAAACGGTCATATTGTTACGTACTAGTTTCCCAAAATAAATACTAATTGAGCATTTTAAGGTGGTTGATTGTGGTCTCCTTGGTCGTGGTTTGTAGTATTCAAGGCGTTTAAAGATGCTTCAATCCCCCCAACTTCGCATTCGTGATATCCCACATTTCCGAACATTTACGTCTAGACGCGTTATACAAGGTCCGTTGTAGCATTAGTATCGACAGAGCGCTTAGTTAAATTGCTTGCTGCGGCTGGAGCTCTAGACAAAAGCATGCTAGTCGCCCCTGAACAGAAGAAACAAACAGATTCATACTACTAAACAGCCTTGACGGCTTTCCCCAAAACACAAATCATTTTTTTTTTTTTAGTCTTCTCCCAAACCCCCCAAAAACGTACCAAAAACGCGTGCTAAATATTTCAACGGCTTGAAAATTTTGGGAGCAGAAATTTTTGGAACCTTTTTTTTTTTTTTTTCTTCAAATAATTCAGCAAAAGACACGACACTTTCTCAAAAACACAACCCAAAAAAAATGTCACAAGTATACTCAGCTCCTCGATCGGACACGCTGTTCTTGAGCGGGGAAAAGATCTCTGGTGACGATATCCGTAACCAGAACGTGCTAGCCTGTCAAGCAATTGCCAACGTTGTGAAATCAAGTCTGGGTCCGGTTGGTCTAGACAAGATGATGGTTGACGATATTGGCGACATGACAGTGACCAACGACGGCGCGACGATTCTTTCCCTGCTCGATGTCCAGCACCCAGCAGGGCGGATTCTAGTCGACCTTGCCCAGCAACAAGACCGAGAAGTGGGTGACGGTACCACCTCTGTTGTAGTGGTTGCTGCCGAGTTGTTGCGACGAGCAAACGAACTTGTCAAGAACAAGATCCACCCAACCACCATCATCACTGGGTACCGACTGGCACTTAAAGAAGCCATCAAGTATGTGAATGAGGTGATGACGAGCCAATCCGAGACTCTTGGTAAAGACGCGCTTGTAAATATTGCCAAGACGTCAATGTCGTCCAAAATCATTGGATCAGACTCAATCTTCTTTTCGCAGATGGTGGCTGATGCCATGCTTGCCGTGAAAACTACAAACTCCAAGGGCGAGGTGAAATACCCAGTCAAGGCTGTCAATATTTTGAAAGCCAATGGTAAATCCTCCACCGAGTCCGTGCTGGTCAAGGGGTACGCACTAAACTGCACCGTTGCTTCTCAAGCCATGAAAACCTCCATCACCAATGCCAAGATTGCCGTGTTGGACATGAACCTGCAAAAGGCCAAAATGTCGTTGGGTGTCAATGTCACGATTGACGATCCTGAACAGTTGGAGGCTATTCGAAAGCGAGAGTTTGGCATTATCCAAGAACAGATTGACAAGATTATCAAAGCCGGCGCCAATGTCGTTATCACAACAAAGGGTATCGACGATTTGTGTCTAAAGCAGTTTATCGAAGCTGGTGTTATGGCAGTTCGACGAGGCAAGAAGGAGGATTTGCGACGGATAGCGCGGGCTACTGGTGCCACCATGGTATCCAACCTGGCCAATCTAGAAGGCGATGAAGTGTTTGAGCCTTCGTATCTAGGCCAAGCCGAGCAAGTTGTTCAAGAACGAATTTCTGATGACGAGTGTATTTTGATTAAAGGAACCAAGGTGCATTCCTCCTCTTCCATCATCTTGCGAGGCTCAAACGAGTACCAATTGGACGAGATGGAACGGTCTATCCACGATTCTTTGTGTGTGGTCAAGCGGACTTTGGAGTCTGGGTCGGTGGTGCCAGGCGGTGGTGCTGTTGAGACGGCGCTAAACATTTACCTAGAAAACTTTGCCACCTCGTTGGGGTCCCGTGAACAATTGGCTATTGCCGAGTTTGCAAACTCCATGCTGGTCATTCCAAAGACTTTGGCCGTGAATGCCGCCAAGGATAGTTCTGAACTGGTCGCCAAGCTGCGGTCTTACCACGCTGCTTCTCAAAACGCAATCCCAACTGATACCAAACGACGAAACTACAAAAACTGCGGGTTGGACTTGATTAATGGCAAGATTGTTGATGCCATCAAGGAAGGTACTTTGGAACCTACCATGAGCAAGATCAAGTCGTTGAAGAGCGCCGTTGAAGCGTGTATTGCTATTTTGCGAATCGACACCATGATTAAGGTTGATCCAGAAGAGCAGCAGCAAGATCCTCACGGTCATTAAAAATTTTTTTTAATACATTTAAAACTAGATTGCAACTTTATTGTTAATATACTGAATGTTATTCTCAAGTCGAGCCTGTTCAGCCAGAAACACTGCCTTGTGAGAAGCCAGCACCTCATGCGGCATGCATTTGATATGCTCAGCCTGGGCCTCGCCAACTGTTTTATCGCCATGAACAACATGCCACAACGCGTAGACAAATGCAGTAGCCAAGCCCTTATCCCCGCCGCCATGGCCTGATTGAGTCTCCACTGGCGGGATGATAGTGCTTGTTTCCTGTGTATTAAAGTCGAAAATCTTGATAGTCCGCGAGTCGGTATTAATCTCTCCCTTTGTACCGTAAATTGAAGTCTTTCGGAAACAAACCTCTTCAGACAATGAAATCATGGTCATTGTGGCGGTTGTTTTGCCGCCAAAATTCAACGAGACAACTTGGTTATCGCATACGTTATTATCGCATTCAAACACGCATTTCCCGTACGGGCCGGTCGCCAGCGCCTCGCGTAGATGCGGCTCGTCTTCGATATCGGTCAGCGTTTTTGTCTTCCACGCCGGCTTCCCGGCCACAAAGTCGTTGTAATACACCTTTTTGGCACTAAACGCGCAATCAGGCTCGGCAGGACATTCAAGGCAGGTCATTGTCTCCTTCCCTGCCTTGGCTGGTTTGTTTTGCCTTGTAAAGTAGGAAAGGGACCCAAATGACGAGACTTGGGTGAGGTCGGCGTCAACCATCCAAATCAAAAGGTCGATATCATGGCAACACTTTGCCATGAGCGAGAAGGTCGACTCTTCTTTTCTACTCCACAGACCGCGCACATATGAATGCGCAAAGTGGTACCATCCAACCGGCTCGGTATGGTTAATGTTGATGATATCCCCAATCACGCCCGAATCCAGAATCCGCTTAAGTTCAATGTTATGAGGCGAGTAACGCAGCACGTGGCCAATCGCGAGGATTACATTATTATCGACGACAGCCTGGATAATCTCCTGGCAGTGCTGCCAGGTGGTGGCCAGCGGCTTTTCACATAACAAATGCTTTTGTTTGTTTGCAAACGCCACCGCAACGTCTCTATGCATTGTGTCCTGCACGCAGATAAGCACGCCGTCATACTCGTCAGACTGGCAAAGAGCCTCGTCCCAGCTGTCGTATTCAGCCACGGTGCTGGCCGGGTTGACAAACTGCGAAAGGTTCAGTGTCTTGAGCTTTTCACGCCGCGGTTTAGACGGGTCAGCGATCCCGGTTATTTGTACCCAGTCCAAATGCTTCAACGAGCGAGTATACGCCCGGCCTCGAGACCCAGCGCCTACTACAAGGATTCTCAACGGTGTTGTTGTCATTGTCTATTAAAAATGAGATAAAAGGGGGTATACGTTTTATTTATAGGAGCATATATCAATGAGACATACCCCACTCAAACCCAAACTGACCAATCAGAACGCGCATAATGGTAAGCGCGTAATTTCTAGAGTAGGAATAATAATAACAGCGACCCAACGACGATTTTGTTACGCGGGATGGCAAACCCGTCAGACGACGACGAGGAGGCCTCAACTTGGAGCCGGCTTGGAGTCGTGTCGTCAAACTGGCTGTTCACGCCTACTAGCATCTTCACGAGCGCCTGGCAGTCGGCATCGTATGGCTCGCACAGCATGACCTCGGCCATTGGCAGCTGGGTTTTCAACTGTTCTTGCAGCTCGTAAGGTGGCGCGGGTTGTTTCGCGGTGGTGGTGGTATGGTTTATAGGGCTCGTAGCTTGGTACTGGACAAAGTAATACCCTTGCACGTCAGACGAGTACCTTTTCAGCGTATTCAGCGCGCATTCCCAGGTATCTAGCTGCTTGTTGATCTTTTGCCACGTTTGGATGCGGTGGTATAGCTCTTTCCGGCTGGGTAATAGCGGCGGGGAGTCGTGGCTGTCGGCGATTATCCCGACGTCTTGGGCCGTGGTGATAGTTGCGCATGCTAGCAAGAGCAGTGGTAGTACGAGCATGTTGGAGAGTAAAGTTGAGCCGCAGCAAGCAAACTAAACGAGGAATACGACGGGTTCCCAACCGCTCAACCGCTTGTAAAACTTTTGACCCGTTCTCAGTTACTAGCACGTACGTCAAAAAAACAATAGTCGCCATGGCTGCAGGAAATTTTTTACATGCTCAGTTCTGTCCGAACCGCATACCCTGCATATTGGTGCCAATGCGCCTCTGGAAGCTTTTACGATGGACGCGATATATCCCAGCGCTTAATTTTGTCTGGGGAAAATTTCTTCCGACTACCACCGAAATTTTCTACTCCACGACACAAACACACTCGCCAATTTGATTTAAATGAAAAAGAGCAAAGTCAAGCCGGAACAAGAGGAGGAGGAATGTGACGAGGATGTGTTTATGGACGAGCCGGTTGGGGAAAAGCAGCGCAAAAACAGTGCCAGCTCGGACAATGAGTCGACGTTGAAAAAGAACAATAGCAGTACGAAACGACGGCCGCATTCCAAGTCGCGACGAGGATGCGCCACGTGCAAAAAGCGGCGTGTGAAATGCGACGAGACGCACCCAATGTGTAAAAACTGCGAGCATCTGGGTCTTGAATGCTCGTTCCAAGTACAAGCTCAGCAAAAGAAGGAAAAGGAAGAAGAGCAACATGAACGGCAGCAAAACAAGTACCGCCCACGGGCTCTTAACATGATGGATATCCGTCTATTCTATCATTACACTACAGAGGTCTGCCAGACAATCACCCAAAGCGGGATTTTTGGCGACCAAATCTGGGCCACCGACGTGCCCATGCTAGCATTCGAGTATCCGTTCCTTATGCATGCCATTCTGACAATCAGCGCGACTCACTTATCACGGACGCATCGTGGTATACCGGAAAACGTGGTGACTGTGCATCGTGGCGAGGCGCTGCAGAACCTGCGGAAGGAGGTGTTGAAAGTGACGCGGGAAAACCTGGACGCGTTGGTTGCTGCGTCGATCCTGCTCATTCTAGACTCGTTGGCTAATGCGTCTTTACCGGATGAAACATCGCCGAGATCATTGCCGGCGTCGGCATGGCTGCATCATGTGCGGGGTGCGGCGACGATTCTCATGTCGGTGCAGCCGTTACCGCCCAATTCCCGGTTTTACGAGCTGATATCCACCGATCTGAGCGATCTGGCAATGACCCAGCCCATAGCAGATGGAATGCAGCTCGTGGGGGTGTCTGGGTTGGAGTGTTTTGACGACGAGCTGGAGGATTTGTACCCCGTCCATACCTCATCGCCATATTTCCAGGCTCTTGTCATGCTGGATAAGCTTCACAACCAAAGCCATAAAGCCGATTTCATTCTGCGGGTGTTTTCGTTTCCCGCGTTTTTGGACAAGAATCTGATTGAGCTGCTGATTAAAGGCGATGAGATGGCCAAACGGGTTATTAAAGTGTATTATAAACTAGTCAGATATTTCACGGATGCCAAACACGACTCGGTGTGGTTTTTGGAAGGCGTATCAAGAGTGCTGCCAATTGATATGGATGAGGAGTTTGGTGGGCTGGGGTTTATCACTAGCGCGTTGCCTCTCCCGACTGGTAACGAGCAGAAGAATATGCTGGATCGCGCGTTGGAAGGGTTTGATGCTGGCATTATGGCCGGTTTGGAAGAACAGTCGGGGGCTAGCTCGTTGAACGACTATGAGCCGTACATGTAAAAAGCGTAGACAGTTGTATGCAATTTCCGCCTGCGCGCGCCGCCAAACCCAATCACCACTTGGGTCTTTTGTATTTCCCGCAACGACAAATTTTTTTTCTCTTTTTCTTCTTTTCCATTCTTTTTTTTTGCTCCCCCCACAAATTTAAACACACATCTTTTCTTAAACTACAATGGTACTACACAATCCAAACAATTGGCACTGGGTGGACAAGAACTGCCTTCCATGGTCGCGAATGTACCTTAAGGATCACGTTGTAGGGTTAAAATCCGCCGAAGACACCACCGAGGCGGAGATCACTGCAGTCAAGAACTGCGACGGTGATTGCGACGTTTCGCAACGAAAGGGCAAAGTCATTTGTCTGTTTGACCTGAACATGACGTTTGAATATACTGGTAAATGTGCTGGGGAAGAAGAAGACGTTACTGGTACCATCACTGTGCCGGAGCTAGCCTACGACACCACCAAGGACGAGATTGAATTCCGAATCGGCATCAACGACGAAAAGCAATCCAAAGAGCCGGTCAAGAAGCTGATCCGATCCAAGCTTGTTCCCCAACTCCGAACAGCATTGGCCAAGTTTGGACCAGACTTGATTGAAACCCACGGCAAGGACTTGCAGCACCCAGACCAACAACAAAAACAAGCCAACAAGCCACTTGACGGTGACGTTTCTTCGGTATCTAGTGACGGCCCAGCAACTACAAAAGAAAAGGTTGTCGGCACCCGTGCTTACAACACCACCTCGCTCAAACTAGAACCAGTCTTCAACACCACTGCCCAGCAACTATATGACGCTCTTCTCAAACCGGAAATGGTGGCTGCTTGGACACGTTCAAAGCCAGACATCTCCCCGGAAGAAGGTTGCAACTACACGCTGTTCAATGGCAACGTTTCCGGTCAGATCAAGAAGCTGGACCCAACCCAGCACAAGATTGAAATGTCGTGGCGATTGCGGGACTGGAAAGAAGGCCACTATGCAAACATGAAGATTGACATGATCCAAGGCGCCGGCGAGACTACAATGAAGGTCAATTGGAGCGGCATTCCAATCGGCGAGGAAGAAACCACCCAAAACAACTTTGAAGAGTATTACGTCAAGAGCATCAAGGTGACGTTTGGGTTTGGTACTGTTTTGTAGAAACCATAAATATAATAAATACCAGCCTATTTACCCAGCAAACCCAGGTGGCACCCCGACGGCATGCTTCTCACCTACAGACCCTCGGTACACCCCTCCCAATGCACTATTCCAGGTGAGATGGCCGTCCTTGACCAGGTTGATCATGGAAAATGCGTCCATTGTGGAGTACTTGATGCCAGTGTCTGGGTCAGAAAACTTGGCAAGCATGCCAGTGATTGAACATGTCCGTGCCTGGATCTCCCGCTGCACCTGTGCAGGGTCGTACCAGCTCGTTGCCGGTTGTTTCTTTTCTGGCTGCGGCTCGACGGGCGCAACCACCGTGGTTGTTTTCCCATTCGGGCCTTGTTTCACTTGATATAGCGATTGCCGGCCAAATAGGATCGATTTAATGCGGAGTTTGGTGTAATCAGACTCGTCTTCAAAGTTTACAAGCGTGATTGTGTTTCGTTGGCGCATCATGTATGGGCCTTCAACGGGTGGTAGCGGCGGCTGTGCATCCGAGTCGCGGGTTTTGGCCCATCGCCCTCGCTTCTTTTTCTGTGGCGGTTCAAATTCGCCGTAGTGTTCGATGCGCGATTCGTCAAAGTTGTGGCCAGTGTGTTGAGGTGGTGGTGGGGGAGGGGCTGGTGTGTTGGACTCTTGTTCTAGGTGAGATTCGTCGTCCATCTGCAGCCATTTTTCCGTTTCGTCTTGTTCATTCTCATTCTCCTCAATCTTCACAACAGATTCCGGCTCCTTCTCCTTCTCCTTCTCCTTTTCAAACATGTTATCCTGAACAACTTCGATAATTTTTGGTCTGGTGAAGATGCGTCTTGGAGGGACGAGCTTTGTGGAGCTAATGTAGCGAACCACGTTGAGCATTGGTTTGCGGCGGGCCAGCATAGCAGCGCGCTGTCTCGCCTTTCGCGCATCCTCCATTTCAAAATACCGATTCAACGAAGCGGTATTCTTCTTTTCGGTGATTTTCGCCTCCTCCAGCCGTTCCTCCTGTGTCATCTTGTTCACCGCCTTTTTACGGGTGGGTTGTTGGGGTATACTAGCCCGCCTTGCCTCTGATTCTTGTAGCCGTTCAATGACGGCTTGTGTGTTTGCCATAGCCGCGGTTCGCTTGGAAACACGCCGGTCTTCGTTCAGCAAGTCAGCGGCCGTCGTGCGATGCCGGTTGGACGCTTTTCGATCACTCTTTGCCTTCTTAACGGGGGCATTAAGCGTGGACTTGATTTCAAACATTTTGCGCTGCCTCTCCTGCTGCTGTTTGCGTTTTTCCACCCGTTCCTTTTTCTGGAGCTCTTGCTCGCCAGCGTCTTCGGGCTCGGGGTCGTCGTTTTCGTCAGACTCGCTGCTGCTGCTGAAATTCTCGTCCTCATTGTCGTCAATTGCTTCAGAGGCTTTGCGTTTTCGGGGACGGCCAGTCTCATTGTCGCTATCCTCTTCCTCTTCTTCTTCTTCCTCCTCCTCCTGGCCTTCTTCAAAGTCTTGGTCGTCTTCAAACTCCAGAAAAATGTTGTCTTCGTCGTCTAGCGGTTCTTCGGCGTTTAGCAAAGCGCGAAGCCGGTTACCAGCGTTTGACCGTCGTTCCCGTGTGATCATGATGTTTGGCTCTTCGTACTCTTTAAACCCCACTTCGGCGTCGAGATCCGACCCATTGTCTTCGCTTTCACTACTCATGGTTGTAAGCGCCGGGAAGAGAAGAAAAAGTGAATGTCGGAAGGGAAGGAATTTTTTTTTTTTTTTTTGTTTTTTCGCCTCATCAACAACAACAAAAAAATGTCAACGGCATCAGCACGAGAGCTCAAGCATTTCGGCCAGCTAGCAAAGACGTGGTGGGACGTGCAAGGCCCGCAACGGATCCTGCATAAGATGAACTTGCTACGTGTGGACTACATCCGCGACACACTCACCACATACTCCACTCCGCAGCCCGGCGTCTCACTCAGCCTATTCCCTAGCCACCACCACCACCACAACAACAACTCCATGCCGACAAACCTGAACGTTCTCGACGTGGGGTGCGGAGGGGGTATCCTCGCTGAAAGCCTGGCGCGTCTGCCCCATACACAATCAGTCAAGGGAATTGACCTCTCGCCAGACGTGTTGGAGGTTGCCAAACAGCACCGCGCGATTGATCCCGCCCTGAAGGATAAGCTGCGTTACGAGCTTACCGAGCTAGGCAATTTAGAAAAGAGTGAAAAGTATAACGTGGTGACAATGTTTGAAATGTTGGAGCATGTACATGAACCGGCCGCTATGCTGCGGGCGGGGCTGGATCGTCTCCAACCAGGCGGCTGGCTGTTCCTGTCCACTATTAACCGTACCCCCGTGGCGTGGTTCACTACAATCTTTATGGGCGAGGACGTGTTGAAGATTGTACCGAGCGGAACGCATACCTATTCCAAGTATATCAATGAGACCGAGCTGCGAGACTGGGCAGTTGACCAGAACGACGTGGACTACGTTGGCAGTAAAGGCTGCATGTACGTGCCGACACTGGGCTGGAAAATGACTGACAATACGTCCATGGGGAATTACTTTATGGCCATCAAGAAGAAGAAGGGATGATGGAATTGTATAGAAAAAAGGATGTAGAATAGAACGTCTATCGGTAGCCGCCAGCCCCCCAAAAAAACTTTTTTTTTTTAATTGAGCCGCACTCTTGCATCGATCTACCACTGGGACAGTATAAAACGCGCAATAGTAGTAGTACTGTGTCAAAAATGCCAAAATTGGCAAGACTGTCGTGATCAGACCCTACATTCCAAAAGTCAACCGCCACACCCCGCGCTAGGCGGGCGTGCACAATTTCCCAGGTCTCGAATCATTCATAGGTACCATTGCAAAAACTGCAAAGACGGAGATTCCAGCTCTAGGAATGTCCAATTGTTAACTACGAATTTGCAAGTTTAAAAATCAAACATATACAAACAGCGCGGGCGGAACCTAAACATTAGCGCATATGTACATGACAAGACACAGCCTAGAAACCAATCACTCAGACTCATACCAACACTGAACATCGTTGAACCGTTGCCAGCTAGCTACTAGTGGCAGATTACATGTGTGGACAGAAGGATGAGCCTTGATGACCAGCCTCCAAGCGCGCTTATCCAGTTTGGGGTTGGGGGTTGGGGGGGGGCGTATAGTAGCCATGATTGTTAAGTATATAAGTATTATTTTGGTCATTTACATTTCATCTCAAGAGTTTTGCTGTTAGAAATAAATCTGCTTAATTAGCAAAAAGTGTGTTAGCTAGTTCTGTTTGGCCTCAATTTAAAGGCGGGGACTGGCACAAATGGTAAATGGTTAATAAATGTACGCAAGGCCTCCGCGGTGTACCATGGATTGGTCTAGTCGGGGTAGAATATAGCGTCTAGAAAACCAACATTAATGTAATCGAGGCTGGTTGTTTATACCGCACGTTGACAATTTGACAGTCACTCGGGATCCATCACTGAATGGCATTAGGATGTATTAATTGTTCGTGATGCACATGGTAACGACGCCTAACACTTGTTCCTAAACCTACTCAATTGTAATACAGACCAGCATCCGAGCACCTTCCATACAAAGTTTACAAAATTGCCTTTCCAACAAAATTACGTATTCCCAACACACACAAACCCCCCAGGTAATCAATGAAACGATGCCAGAGAAACAATGGCTGGTGACTCAACTTGAAAGCGAGTGGATGGATGGTCGACCAAGACTGCACGAAAATGTTATGCGTCGAATGTTTAATGAGTGGGCGCAGAACAACGGTCAACGTCTGACTGTCCAAACTTGCAACGCGGTAGTTGAAGATTGTGGCAACATTATTACCGCCGCAGTAAATTTGGGAAATCAAGCGCGATTGAATAACGATACAGTAGCTCTCTGGAACCAGTTTCGTCGTGCCGCGGAATGCTGTACGATTCTGGATTACCTGCCTAGATTTCAAGCATCCGCCTCTGCCCCTCGAATAGACCTCAAAAAAGATTTTTTAAACTTTCGACGCAACTGTTTTAATTGGTACCGTAGAATTCGAAACGAAACAGCTCAAGCACAGTTTAACCAACTTTTTAGGCCCGGGGAGCCGCCAGCAGTTGGGGTTATCGCAGATATCATCATCAACACTGCGACGAGTGGTGGATTCAGTTTTTTCCGAGCTGAAGAAGCTACACCTGAAGAGGTTATTACTTGTGACTGGACCAAGAAACCACTGGTCAGGACCCAGTTTATGACATCATACTTTCTAGGGGATGTGCAGGCCCTACCGACAACATCAAAGTCAATGTTTAGGGTGAAGAAGACTCCATCGCAATGGACCCGCAAAATCCCAGAGATTAATGTGAGAACTGGCGCGTTCCAAAGTATTCACGGATACAATTTTGAATCCTGGATTCAAGATCGCGTTGCCCGCCAATTGTTTCAAAACGCCCCTGTCGCTGATCAAAACAGGTTTAATACTGAGTTGGCATCATTACCAGACGAACTCAGGACATTTGAGTTCGTGACGCTTAATCCCGGCGGAAATGAAGCACGAATAAGAGAAACTTTGTACATGGGTTTAGTTACTATTCTTCCATCGATCAATGCTCTAACGAACTGTTTTGGGGTCAATATTAGGGCTCAAACAGAAAGCGGAAGTCACGGGGTACAAAGTGACGTGATCATTATGATGAGTATTAAAGGGGCGCCACCAGAGGATGATGCGTCGATTCCATTAGTCTGTTTTGAACTCAAGGCGGCTCACTATTCAATCATGCTGGGGCTTGCATCAATGGGTAATTGTGGGCTGCTTACTGACCAAGCTGTGGAACTTGGTAGGCTGGCAGGCCAAGCTGATTACAAATTCGCTTCCAGTGATGCCACCAATAAGTTTGATTTATTTCGGTTTAATGCACATTCGGCGCTGCAACAGGCGGTTGCTAGTCTATACCGCCACCCTGGCACCTCTCCGGAACAGCTGATGCGCTACGGGGTCAGACCACGGTGTTTGTATGTTGGTTTGGGCGATCCATCTGGGATTGCACTGCTGCGTGTTGGTACCAATGGTTTGCGTCGCAATAACGTTCTTCGTTACGGGGTTGCTTCTGAAACTTTGGAAGCTGGTGTAAATCATCGGCTTTGTTATGGACCCAACTGGGAAGCTAATCTCCATGATCTGCCGCAGATTGACACAGACGGGGCATGGGTTATTCATGCTGATGAACCTGGCATGTTTACAAACATGATGTTTTTCTTACTTAAAGCCGCATACGAGCAAGCAGAGTTGATGCTGGATGATGGGTTCAACTTTGCTCGTGACCACGCCGAGTACTTGAGGACTGTCCAGACAGCCCTGCAAAACGCTGATGCTGATGCGGCAGGTGATAATGATGACAACAATGCCAAGATGTCTGAACGACGGGGCGACCTCAATCGGGGCGAAGATTTCTTTGTGTTTATGGGAGGCCTTGCTCGGTTAGTGAATTCAGAACAGATTGTCAACCCTGTTCACGGCGGCATCAACGAGAATCTAACTTCATACAAAACTTTGGATGTGATTCAAACTACTCGCACGTCCCGATCCGAGGTTTTGGTTGTGAGCCGTGTTGTTCTAACGTATTGTGAACCGCGCATTTTGAAGCTTTTTGATCTCCTTGATTGGGACAGTTTTAAGACTGAGTTGGAAGCTTACAAGCGAATCAAGACTCTTCCATCATCGAAACGGGCCCATTTCCCAGATTTATATAGATATGGGGTTATGAAACGGGATGCCAAGGGCCCTCACAATGAAGACATGGTGTCGAAGCAATACTACCTGGAGATGGAGTACATTGACAGTAAATCTCGACCAATGACAAAGGAGGATGAAGAGCTGGTTCTGGAAGCTGAAAAAGTACTGGCGTTGGCGGGCGTGCGGCACCTTGATCTCGTAGAGGATTATGGGGTTTATCGAAACGTGTTTATAGTCGATTCATTCAACCGTGACAGATCAGGTTCACATTCAAGCTTGGAAACTCCAAAGAGAATGGCAGTTATCTACGATTTCGAGCTGTCTGAAATCAAACAAATCAATGTGTAAAGAACACAAACATTCATGATACTTTTACCACGTGGTGGTATACGTACCAGAGGTTCGGCTGATCATCCTCGAGCACCTTGCAGCGAGCGATTGTTTTGCACAAAACTTGCAAATATGTGTTAAATCTAATAACAAATGGTTTCACGAGTTGAGCCTGCTTTATGATGTTGACAATTGTAAAAAGATCTCGACTGGCTTCTGCCTGAAGAGACCGTGTGATGCGCAATACAGTCGAAGCAGGCGCCAATTGAGTTTGAAAACTTGATCAAGTTGGATATGGACACTATTTATATCCCAGTTACCAAGGACTTGGTCTCTATAATGTGCTTTCAAGTGCGTGGTTTAAATGTACATGTACGTGACGGCCTCACGCACACCTGTATGTCATTGTCAAGTTTTCCAAAATGTGCTCCAGGCTAACATACTTTACAATTGGCATGGTCAGTTTTCAACATGGCACCAATAAAAACATTTTCCTAAAAATGATTGAGGTTTTGCCAATAAACAAGTTAATTATAAGCCCATCCAGCGGTGATTTGTTTAAAATTTAAAGCTTCAAAACTTAGGCCACCTGGTGTAACCTACATTACAATTTCCGACATGGGCTGATAACAATTGGGGGTCCGTGCAAGGGAGCGATAAAAAAGGTTATCAAACGGCTAAAGACGTTTATAACCAGCTCGTATGTTTGAAACCTGGATTCAAGATCCTTCTCCAAAGTAACACTTGATGATAATGGTCGTGGGTGAGCAAATATGGAATGGCCCCGACTTAGATATACCAGGCGGTCACTATACAGTAGGAGTCATTAGTAAAGGCTGATGCGTTTAAATTATGGATGAACTTTTACTGAGCAGTGATGAATAGGAATATCTGCCTATTTATATATTAAAGGTTGGGATCGTTTGCGGCCATTTGTTGAGACCTGAATAGGTCCAGTCTAGTCTAGCTAGAAGAGGCACCATAAGGCCACTCTGGTCGCTGTGACCACTAATGATTAGTCCTCTGTTTGATGTCCGCGCCGCAGCCTCTATAGTGTGGCGTCACATGCCGTCGTCGGGCTGTATTACTGACGATAGGATCAAGGATTGTTACATTCCGGTACCTATATCGACTACAAATAAAACGAGCCCTTACAAAATTGCTTTCCAACAAAATTATGTATTCCCAACACACAACAACGCCTCATCCAAAAAAAAAAAACCACCCCCACATAATCAACGAAACGATGCCAGAGAAACGATGGCTGGTGACTCAACTTGAAAGCGAGTGGATGGATGGTCGACCAAGACTGCACGAAAATGTTATGCGTCGAATGCTTACTGAGTGGGCGCAGAACAACGGTCAACGGCTGACTGTCCAAACTCGCGACGCGGTGGTTGAAGATTGTGGCAACATTATCACCACCGCAGTAAATTTGGGAAATCAAGCGCGATTGAATAACGATACAGTAGCTCTCTGGAACCAGTTTCGTCGTGCCGCGGAATGCTGTACGATTTTGGATTACCTGCCTAGATTTCAAGCATCCGACTCTGCCCCTCGAATAGACGCCCTCGATGTTTTTTCGGTCTTTCGACACAACTGTTTTGATTGGTACCTTAGAATTCGAAGCGAAACAGCTCAAGCACAGTTTAACCAACTTTTTAGGCCCGGGGAGCCGCCAGCAGTTGGGGTTATCGCAGATATCATCATCAACACTGCGACGAGTGGTGGATTCAGTTTTTTCGAAGCTGAAAAAGCTACACCTGAAGAGGTTATTGTTTGTGACTGGACCAAGAAACCACTGGTCAGGGCCCAGTTTATGACATCATACTTTCTAGGGAATGTGTACGCCCGACCGATAACGTCAACGTCAATGTTTAGGGTGAAGCAGACTCCATCGCAATGGACCCGCAAAATCCCAGAGATTAATGTGAGAACTGGCGCGTTCCAAAGTATTCACGGATACAATTTTGAATCCTGGATTCAAGATCGCGTTGCCCGCCAATTGTTTCAAAGCGCCCCTGTCAGGGCTCAAAACAGGTTTAATAATCTATTGGCATTATTACCA
>JAJLUJ010000263.1:0-16301 GCA_030564235.1 Blastobotrys elegans
GGGGGTTGCGATTTTTCATGTTACAACGGAATTAGAATGTGCGGGTCGGGTATTTGAAGTTTAATTTTGTGGGCATTGTTTTGGGGGGCACGCTCAGATCGGGTCTCATCTCGTGAGGCTTTATATTAATTGTCTCGGTCCGGAGCCGCGCATTACCTCTACAAGCCGGCAAGATTGTTGATCGGTGAAGGGTGGGAAAAAAAATTAAAATAAATAAAATATAAAAAAAAGCAACGTACGGCGCAGGACCGGGATCAGTAAACATGCCTCGGGTTTTTGGATCAATCATATTTCCTAATCGGGAACAACGTACGTGATTTTGTGAACTAGTCGGACATGCGTCATACGTTTGAAAATAATAATAGTTTTTTTTTTTTTTTTTTTTTTTAACCTCGTTTGACCAGATTTTCTTCTTCTGCAACGATTCGTAGAGCTAGCCGTTTGGAGTAGAACCGGCACAATGCCAAGTTACCGCCCATGTACCAATACCCGGGGTGGCCAGAGTCTGTCCACACGTGCTTGAGTTCCATCTCGTTGTTCAAGCCCCATACATCCCCTAGTTTCTCTGCGACCTTGTCACCAAATAGCCGACGGGCAGTGGATTGCATGTTTTGGTAGCCAGTAGCCAGCACAATCACGTCAGCATCAAGCTCAACCCCGTCCGAGAACTTTACGCTCTTTTCAGTGAACCCGGTAACCTCACCGCCTTGTTTCAATTTGACTTTTCGGTCAGTGAGGAGTTTGGCAGCACCAACATCAAGGTAGTACCCTCCTCCTCGAATGAAATATTTAAAGAACCAGCCTGTTCCGCCGTAGCCGAAATCAAGCTTGAACCCAACGTTCCGCAGCTCTTGTAGCATCTTGGCGTCGTGCTCGGCGATTCTACCAGCCAGGTTCCGGCATGCAGTGTACTTGACCTTATTCGGCAAGGAATGGTCCATCAAGTCAACGGTATCTACTGGCAGGCCATCTTCATGGTATGTGCCCTTCATGTGGATTGCCACGCCACCTTCGGCGCTAATGACACACGTGGAGCTTCGTTGGTACACGGTAACGCTCTCGGCACCTTGTTCGTAAAAGTCCTGGGTAATGTCCAGCCCAGAGTTACAGCAACCAACAACAAGCGCTTTCTTACCCTTCCATTCAGCACCACTGCCATGCTTTGAGCTGTGAACAATCTCGCCCTTGAAATTTTCCATACCAGGCAAGTGTGGGATGTTTGGCTCGCCAGAATGGCCGGTGGCTTGGACAATGTGACGAGGGTTGAGCTCGAGTTGTTGACCTTGTTTGTTAATCTGGACGGTCCATTTCCCAGTCTCTTCATTGTAATCACCGCCCAGTACTTCCGACTCGGTCCAGACGTTCAAATCAAGCGCTTTTTGGTAGAATTCAAAAAAGTCGCCTAGCTTGTCCTTTGGGGTGTAGATTGGCCAGGTAGGTGGGAAGTTGATGTAAGGCAAGTGGTCGTACCATACCGGATCGTGAAGGACCAAGAACTTGTACCGGTTTCGCCAATTATCGCCAATCTTTGGGTTTTTTTCCACAATCAATGCATCAACGCCCATCATCTTCAACCGTGCAGCGATAGTGAGCCCGGCTTGACCACCGCCAACCACCACGACAGCAGGGGAATGGTCTTGGTACTCTTGTTCATATGCTCGTTGTTCCAAGTAAGAAGTTCGGGCAGCGTGCTGGCCGTGGTTGACACCTTTTGGCCGGTTATGCCCGAGCTTCTCTTCCCGTCCATTGATGGAGTCTAGCATGGTCATGATGGTGAATAGACGTAACTTGTCGCTACCTTCCTTTTCCTTCACCAACCGCACCACACCCTTCCCCCGGCCAACGTTGGTCTCAAACTGGACAAACACTTGTAGCCATTCCAACCCGTTGAACGGAGAAACAATAACGGGCTTGGCGTCTTTAGAACAGACTTTAAAGTTTCGTAACCCACTGGGTACAAGGTGCTTGTCCAGGAATGGGCGGATATTCTCATTGTCCACGGTTCGGAACTCCCATTGCAAGGCTAACAAGTCTCGCCAGATGGTAATGTCCGAGAACATGGCGGCAACCTGACCAATGTTTTTGGAGTTGATGGCGTCGGCAAAGTCAGACACCCATGTTTCAGCTAGCTTTTCAGCATCCCCAGTGATTTTGACGTTGGTGGGTGTGTCGCCAAAGCTCAGCAAGTCCTTTTCCGCAATTGGCTCGTCTGCCAATGGTTCAGCTATGAATTCGTTCATATCTTTTTCTGTGTGAATATACGAATATAAATGAGGTCGAGATGGTGCCCTTAAATAGTTTATTTATTATATATCCATTTCCCCCCTTGCTGGTGATGGTACGATACGGGACAGAAATATAGGGGGAAAAATAAAAAATGCGGGGAAACAGCTTCTCCTTCCTCCCCGGATGTACCGAGATTAGCGAGTTTTATTGATTTATCGACTTGCCGTTAGCCCTTATTTTAATTTCGGTGTGTTCCCGGGCTTCTTTACAGGCCTGAAATGCGGGGTTACTACTACCCCCCTCCCTCTCCTCGTCTGGACGAACGGAAGGAGCCTCTTTTTCTCCCTCCCCCCGCTCTGTTATAAGGAAAAACATGGCTTTTTAACTATTTGTCTATAATAATAATACTGCCGCCGCCGCATATGGCGCGGCTCAAAAATGATGTGCGCTGTGAATACCGACATGGGAAATCGCCGACATCTCGGCCTGGCTAGCTCAATCGGTAGAGCGTGTGACTCTTAAGAATAAAGTCGTTCAAATTGGGGTTTTGATAAATTTCAATCAAAAATAAAATAAACCATTCGACAATAAGGTCATCACAAGGTCGGGGGTTCGAGCCCCCCGTCGGGCTGTTTCTTTTTTTTTTTATATCTTCAAGTGCCAATGAAGAGACTAGACAGCTCTTCAGCAGCCGATGTGATAATCTTATGAGGCGGGATGTAACATCGCATCAAAACCGCCGAAAAGAACATTGCAACGGCGGTAGTCGCGCGAATCTTGTTATGAACTGTCAATGCCGGAGCGAATACCAACGTCAATGCCGCAGCTAGTTGGTACCCCGGCACTTTTGTAGTGACATCACCACACAATACAAGCACCGTCGGCAGCACGTACCCAAGAAACCGCGGCAGCATGGACCCCAGGAAATAGATTGTATTCTGCAACACACGTTGCCAAGGCGGCAGAATGGCCATGTCTTGTTGCTGCTGCTGGTGTTCAGCTTGTACATGCTCTGGAGGGTTGCGCAGATTCCCACACACCCACAACACTATATACCAGTCCGAATCCACCATACTTGACCGCGAGCTGTTGAGTTTCCATTGTGGGGCTGTATACCCAAACGAGAAAATGCTGAAAACGTCGTCGAACGCAGTCTTGGTCGAGTTGTACTCCGTGTCCTCCTTGCATGATTCAGTGAGGACAAGGCATGCCAGGCTTGCTAGTGTGAGAAGGTGCCGCATCGATGTTGAAACGACCAACGCCGTGACTCTTAGAAACGCTGCGTATTGAATAACCGCTGCTGAGGTGATCAGGTCAAACTTGACCGACTCTTGTGGTAGCGCTGGTTTGCGCTTGACCGAGTAGGATACAGCAGCCGGTAATGTCGCGGCTAGACGGATCGCCGCAAGCTGCTTATTGTCATGAAATAATGTCCCTCCAACAAGGTTGATCAACGCGCAGAACCGAAGCGGGTACTTTGTTTCGTTGTGTTTGAGACAGGCCGTGCAAATGGCGCTGCTCAGGACCAACGCCGGCCAGGTGTAGGTTGCGTTGTATTCTATTTTACATCCTGATAGGACAAGCAGCGAGGTCAGTGGTCCATACCAATCCGCTATCAGCTCAATCAACATAGGCGAGGAGAAGAAGATGGAGTAAATGGAGACTGGTATTTGTCTTAGTTACCGCGGATTAATTCGTGGTTGTGTGGTGGTGGTGAAGAAAAGTATTGCGTGTTCTCGTTTATCAGAATATCGGCGCCGACACGCATGCTCCCAATCAATTATTCCACCTTCCCCCTCAGCTCGTTCATTGATGCGGCTCTCATCCGTTAATTAACAGTCGACTGGAGAGAGTCTGGCCTACTTTTTTCACACTAAAAAAAAAAAAAAGACAGTTTTCGCATGGACTGACCAAACTGTGTGTCAACGCATTTGAACCTGATTTAGATAGTATACTGTTTCGTTCAGTTATGATTAGAGACTGACTCGGATGTCAATTTATATGGCCTTGGCGCAGATCCAAGACGAGTACTACGTACTAGTTTGAAAAGACACAAAGGAGTATAGGACACGTGACGGCGACTTACTGGCCCTCCGGACCCGGCCGGATATCCCGTCAGCGCTACAGAAGAGACAAGACGAGGGGAGGGGAGGTGGGACCGGACCCTTGAGAACAAAGGAAAGCCCAGACGCGAGCTATCAGTCAAATCTGTTTTATATCGGACCGCGGAAACAACCGATCGGCCGCCGACTAGCTGCGGCTGATGCTGTAAAATAATGAAATATGATACAATTGAGCCGTGCGTTAGCTTAGGTAGACGCATTAAACCCAAAACAAAGAGAGAAGAAAAAAATAATTGACAAAAAATATATATCGATCAAACCCTAAACCGCGGGCATATATGCATCCTATATGGATAGACTTTGATTGTCATAAACTTGTTAATCACGAGGCAACGTACGGAACTGATTATAACCCGGCCGAACACTTTTCTTATCAGGCGATAGATTATCGGGCTCCAGATCCGGATCCGGGAAGCTAGTCGTCGTGCGAGCTAATACCCATTAGAGTCAAACTTGCAAGTCCTGATCCATTCAAATTGCACATTGCACTGGAACATCCGTTTAATTTTATAAATTGTCTTAAAAGAAATTTGGGTGTGCGTACCATTATGAGGGGCGCGGGCAGGTACCAAAAGATTGCGATCGATCGCTCGATTCAGATGCCCGACATTTATCGGCAAATGTTGGAAAAAATATTATACATGAAGTTATTGATCGATCACGACCCGTCTCGTGCTCACTTTAATGTCGTTTAAATTCGTACGCACGAACGTCGGAATTCCCCCTCTCAGCCAGATCGATATATATATCTCAAGCGCTAGCTTGTCTATATCCCTGCATACATATGCCGTAGTTATAATTATTCGTTGAAATGAAAGGCATTAAGCTTATTAAGCTTCGAAGGTCGACCGACGCGTCCAGTATACCAAAATAATGAAACAAACATGGTTTTCATTTATTTGCTGCCCAAAAACTCTCTTTCATAAGGTACTGTCCAAATCCGGCCCCTTGACGATAAACAAGTCATCAATAAAGGTTGTAGGCCTTAAGAATCTTCCTTGCCATGGAGGCTAGGTGGGGGGGTCAGATCATAAAACGTGACATAAAAGTCTCGCAATAGGGAATGATGTGTATACCTCAGTTTACCAAGCAATCGGAATTGCTGAAAAAGTAAATTGCCCCGACCCTTTAGCGTTATAGCTATTATAATTACTTAAGGCCAGACCGTCTCTCTCGTATCTCACTGCATGCACGTTTTCGATCCAGCGCCTTCAATTTTAAAGTGTGGGGTAATTTAAATTCAAATTAGGAAGAGAGCGCTCCTATAGGATGGGAAAAGTACCTCCAAGGCCGATCATGAGGTACATAATAAGCTTGTAACGTTCAAAACATAAACATCAAAATCCCGAAAAGACAGCCTGGCAAATATGAAAAAAAGTTGAGAGAATAATTTATTGGGGGGTTTTGGTTAAATGCTATAATAATAATAATAATAATAATAATAATAAAAATGACAAAAAAAAAAAAAAAAAAAAAAAAAAAAAAAAAAAAAAAAAAAAAAAAAAAAAAAAAAAAAAAAAAAAAAAAAAAACAAAAACAAAAAAAAAAAAAAAAGAGCGCATCAACAATAAACAAGTCTGTCCACAACTTCGTCAACCAGCTCAACTCGGTATCAAAAAGTCGACATTCTTTTTCTTTTTTCTTCTTTCTCTTTTCTTTTCTTTTTTTCTTCTTCTTTTCCGTTGCTTGATAATTTTTTTTTTTTTTTTTTTTAGTTCGTGGTTTAGATTCATTAGTTCGTCACACGGTTCATCTGGTTATACTCTGGAATATTCTTCGCTCCCTTCAATCCATTCTTGATAAAATCAAAAAACTCGTCATCATCATGCTCCATATCCAAATCGTCTTCAAAAACCAAATCGCTCCACGACGTGCCAAACTTTAAAAAGTCTCGGTTTGGTGGAGTCTTTGTCGTTGGAATGCTCCAAGCCGGCATGGAAGTAGACAATTGAGAGCTGGCAGTGCTCTGGACTAGAGACGGGACAGAGTCAATAGACCCAGAGTCTGACGAGTTTCGCACAGACATTTTGGACAGCGAGTTGTTCAAGTCCATAACAAAAATATCATCCTCAGAATCCGAGTCGTAGTTTTTATTATTGTCAGTGTTTTCATTCTCGTGTGTAATTGAATTTTCATTTTCATTTTCATTTTCGTCGCTTTCATCAACACTCTCCATCGACCAATGTCGCAACGAGCTCTTGTCTTGACGTGGAGCCCGGTTCTTCTTCATCATCATCATGTTGGCATGCAAGGTTGATTGAGTAGGAGGGGTAAACTGCATTGTTCGGATCCATGGCTTGTCGTCACCATACCGGCTGTCAAGATAACCCTCGCCAATATCAATCGATGGTGTTCGCAATGGTTGTCTATTAGTAGTGGTGGTAATAGCATTGCTCACAACAGTGTCTTCATCTTCATCTTCAACGATAACATTCTCGTTATCCTCTTCATCCTCCTCCTCTTCATAATCATCGTCAATAGTCCAGCTCTTGACTTGCAACAGGGCCTCCCGCATGTTGCTCAAACTTCGATTGTCCGGGTCCAGCGTCAAACAGTATCGCAACACTGCAAACGCATCGCTAGACATGGTTGGAAAAATGTCAAACAATGCTTCTCGGTTGGCAGCAAAGTCCATAAATAACTTGTCTTGTTCAGACGCCATGGTGAATGGGTTTCTACTAAACAAAATGTTCATGAGCAAAATGCCAATCGACCACACATCCACCTTGGACGCATCGTACTCAATAGCATTCGCCTCATCAAACAGCTCTGGCGCCATGTACCGCTCACTCCCCACGCCAAAGTCGGCCGACCACTTGTTTGTCGTGGCCAGCCCAAAATCCGCCAACTTTACTTGCCCACAGTCATCCACCAACACATTTTCCGGCTTGATATCTCGGTGGTAGACGCCCTGCGAATGGCAAAACTCGACAGCATCAATCAACTGCAACATAAACTCCCGAATGTTGCCCAAATCTCGTGGACCCCGACCGGCCCGGATAGCTTCGTACAAGTCACCTTGTTGGTAGTACTCCAACACCAAAAACATTTCGCCCTTGACTTGAAACCAATCAATCAGCTGGCAAATGTTCGGGTGGTGGTGGTACTGACGTCGAAGCCCCCGTCTAGTACTCGACACAAGCTTTTGGTGAATGGCAATTTCCTGCTTGGCTTCTTCCGCATTAGACCGAATGGATTTGATCGCCACCAACTTGTTGTCGTTATATGCATCACGCGCCAAAGACACAACGCCATAAGACCCCTTGTTGAGGTCAGTCACAAAGCTGTATCGTTTTGGAAGCATCTTTCTTTTATATGTACACTGGCGATAGAGAAGAAAGAGAAAAGGAAAAAAAGTTGTGTTGTTGTTGGTGGGTCGTGTTCAAACGTATGGTGTTTTTTTTTTGTTTTTTTTTGTGTCCACAACGACAAAAAAAAAGTGATTAATGCAGAGACTTGAAAAGTCGAAAGAAGGAAGAAAGAAAAATAATTTACAGAAATGCCTGCTTTGGATGGAGAAAGAAAGGTGGGTTGAGTTGGGTTGGTTGAAGGATGGAGGAAATGCGTTGTTTGATATATATGTAGATGTCTGGAGTGTGTCGAAAAGTATGGAAGGAAAAAGGCAGAAAAAAGTACAAAAATGAAATTGGGAGGGGCGGGCTATGCTGTATATATAGAGAAATAAACAGCCCCCCCCGAGCGAAATCAGTTGGGGAGGGAGAGAGGGGGGCGAGCGAAAGGGAGAGATTTTTTTTAATACGTTCCCGATTCCGACCACCGAAGTCTATAGAAGATGATTAGATAATGACTCTTCACTGTTAAATTTGCCATGGAGTTGGGGACAAGAACGTGTGAAAAGTAAAGATATAACCCTCAGGCTCGTGTGTATCTCATCAGACAGGGCAGTCATCTCGTCAGCGCAGCACTATAATACTATATAATACTATACATGCTTAGATCCAAGCCATGGCGACAACAACAACACAAAAAACCCATATTATGGTATCATTTTGGGTATCAGGGAGGTGACAAAAACGGTCAAAGCCTTGGGGGGTACGGTACACAGTACTTTTTTTTTTTTTTTTTTTTTTTTTTTTTTGGGCTGACTCTTATATAATATTTATGAGAAACAAAAACACACACATACACAACTGCCGATCAATGCCAGATAGGGTGCATACACCAGTGTAAAAGGCAGTCTGGCCGGGCTGCGCGTGAGCATGCCGCATTGCCAATATTCATATAAAATATTGTCGTCAACAGCGCTCCAAGAGCTCGCTCCCCCACAAAAATATTGTCAATCAATAATGCCATCCGCAGTCAGAATAAGGGATTGATAGGCGTCGGATATTATTAGGTACCTTATCCCTCTGTTTCCCCCAACTAGGCAAGGCGTGCAATGATATGATGCAGCACTTTGCAATTGATTCTCATATGTTACGTATGGATGGATGGATGGATGGATGGATACGGCTATAGCTTATCTACCGACCTTAATAAGGCTTGTCTCTTCTGGGACCGAAGCCGCGATACAGGACGATGATGATGAGATAGGGAATGCGAAATGACTGCAGCATGAACAATTATCAGTCAAAAATTCAAAACGAGGCCTTATCTATTTTGGAAATGATGTGTCTGTGTTTGGTGTTTGCGCGCGCGTAGCTTAGCTAAGCTAAGCTCTTACTCCCAATTGAATATTGAACGCCACCCAACAACCAATAATTAACCCCACTGGCCCCTTGTACTTTCTCTTAAGACCTCCTTTGAACAAAAATCAACCACCGGTCTCCGTACACCACGCCAACTTATTTTCCCGACGACGATTGATTTGAACCGTTGTTTTATTCCGCCGTCCATACATTTTTAATCGAATCAATCAAATCCAACAAATGAGCACTACTAGTAGTAGCGGGTTTGGGGTAAGCAGCACCACCAAACTGATTGGGGCCACCGCGTTGGGGCTAACGGCCGGGGTAAACCTGGCTGCATCATACTTTGTTCGCGATGGGCAAGAGCAAAAAGTCATTTATCGCAAGCTGAGCATCCCGCTATCAATCACGGGGATTCTGTCATTGACAACGAGCTTTACGTTATCATCCGTGAGACATCCCTATCTGGTTTACTCGTCAGTGTTGGCTGCCCTGGGTGTATTGCCTCTGATTGATTATGGCAGTGTTGTGGCTAGCCACAATGTGAAACCTCCTCCTCAGCCATTGGATGCCAGTCATGACAAGGACCAGACCAAAGAAGAGGACCTGGATCAGTCGTATGATAATATTGCCATGAGTACTGATATTGCCGCTGCAGCAGCTGCGGATGAGGCGGCTGCTGGCGCTAACAATAGCTCGACTGGGGACTCATGCAATATGCAGGGTTCGGCGGCATGCGGGACTTGCCCGATGGTTCACTTGATGGGCGCAGGCTCCATTACTGCATTTGTGTGTTGTTTGGTAGGTATTTATGGCGATTGGGCTTGAAAGAAGAAGAAGAAGAAGAAGAAGGGTTTATGTAATTAGCTACGTATTCACCCCACGTACCAATTGGCGGTTCTTATATATATATATATTTGTAACTGTCCCAATCAAAATTGAACTCGCATCTTATTTCGTGATGGTGATGGATGGATTGCCGGTGGGCTATTTGCGGACCGCTTTACGCATATTTCATTCCTACGATGAGTGCGTGCGGCTTGTTCATTCTTAACTATGATCACCGATCCTCGAGCATGTGTTACAGTACATATAAAGGCGGGTTTTCATCAAGTTACTACATCTGGATTGACCTTAGCAACTGAGTAGCTAGCATAGCGCTGAGGTACACTAGCTAGTTTCTTTCTTAATTTGGTCAATTGCGCCCTGCGCCGATCGATTTCGTGATTTTGCGGTTTGAGGAATATCAGATCCTGACTAACGCAAAATAACGATACCTCGGCACGGTAAAATGTGCCTTAGTGTATTCCGATCCCGACTTTTTTTTTTTTTTTTTTTTTTTTTTCTCTCAATCACGTTCAGGTTAGAATCGAGAACATATATTGATGCAGAGACTAATGACTAGTGTAGTTAAATTCGTTGGGGAGGATTCCAACTCACTCGCACTCTAAATGCTAAGACATTTAATGGTCAGATTTATCTGAGGTGGCCCCCGATGCTACGGCCTAATCCGGCTCGGATGGCCACGCGAAAATAATAAGACTAGAATGTAACCCTTAACTCATTGCCGCTCTCAATCTCAATCTAAGTTCTAGCGCTTAATTCTTATCTCTAATAATAATAAGTTAGAATTTAGAATTAATTCAGAAATCGACGACATCCAGAGACCAGGTGACCAATTGATGGATGGAGCTCATCACATGATACCCGTACCAGCCTATGAATTGTACGCGTAGTGCGGCCGGAGCGCTTAATTTACGAAATTGATTACAACTATATAGTTTTCAAGTAATAAAAGAGAAACCGGGGGGTACAGCGCACCGGCTCGCTTCCCTATGCGGGAAACCCGATTTCCGCGCGGAGTGGAGACGTCATTCCCACAAAATCACGCAATACAATCACACGTGCAGCTAGCTTGCCCATTAAATACCGATATCTATCCCCCCCACAAGAGTTTTAATATTAACCTTACATAACATGAGCTACAGTCTATTAATAAACACGCCTTACTCGAGGTGATTATAGATGCTATTGCCAGTAAGACTTGTTAGATACACCCAGCCATATATCTAGACCGTGAGGAATATTTTTTTAAAAATCACAACCAGACCATACCCAATCTTGAATAAAGAATAAAATTCATACGTAGTATTCTATCAGATCATGCTTAGGCTTAATTAAAAAACCCAAGCACCCGCTTATAATCTTAAGGTGTTGATTTATATGCCATGGTTTGCCGGCAGAGACAAGGAATGATAAAAAAGTAAAATAGAATTCTCGAGAACAAAAAAAAAACAGTGACGTAGGTTTGTGCACACAAAAAGCGGCGCTGAGACATTGCTATTGCTGTTCTTTTTTTTTTTTTTTTCCTTGAACGTTGGGAATTGCGCGCGCGCAGCTAAAGCTTAAGGCTGATCTCTGAAGAACAAATATTTTTAGGCTCTCTCTCTCTCTCTCTCTCTCTCTCTCTCTCTCTCTCTCTCTCTCTCTCTCTCTCTGCTTGGATGGAAGAACGCGTATCTTTTTCCATATGGCAAAAATTCATTCATTGTTGCTACTTTCCATAAAAGCCTTAAATCTACCGTTGTTAAGTGTACCCAGAGATCATGCAAACTACGTACCAAAAAAATAATAATAATAAAACATTTGGATATATATCTTAGAATATCAGACGTTTGAATAGCACAACACTTTTATATTCTCCCAACACGAAAGCCATTTTAAACTATACTGGATCGTCTCACTTGTACTCTTATTCTTACTCCTTTTCTTACAACATTTTTTTAAAAAAAGTGCTATAGTATTTACATCGGCCTTTTTTTTTTTTTCACACACTATCCAAACATACTTTACCTGGATGAGTTGAGCACAATTTTGTTTATTTGATCGCGACTGTACACAATTTCCTATCTAGGTTGGACACCAGAGGACGAAGAAGAACAAGACTGCAAAGCTGAATGAACGGCCACCAGTCAATAGAGGCGCGGTCGGTGGCGACGACTGGGAACAAGGCGAACCTTGACACGATACCGGCATGCGGAGGGATAGAGTATTGCTACGAACAGAGGCCGCATAGCGATGAGGAGCTGGATATTTTGCAAGACGCCGCCCTACAGGAGTTTTTCCAGGTCTACAAACCCCAGCTCACGAGCAAAAAGTCAATGATCCGGATCGCTAGGGCGTATCTGGCCGACAAGAACCGAGTCCACGAGCTTCCCGTCGTGCTGCAGATTCTGGACATTTGGGTTAATGCCATTGTAGAAATCCTCAACGACACAAGCCGTGATTGTTCAAGAGCAAGTCAATCTAACGGGCCCGATGACGTCACGGGCTCCGATCCGCCGCTGCAGAGTGGTGGTGGTGAGGCTCAAGGTCGCAATACACAACAACAACAACAACAACAACAACAACAACAACAACAACAACAACAACAACAACAACAACAAACATCTTCATCCTCCTCATCATCATCCTCCTCATCCTCATCATCATTAATCGGGTCAAATGAAGCAAACAAAATGGACTATGACGACGAGCCCACTCCAGCATCGTCACGGAGCCCGTCGCCGTCATTATCCGAATTTGACCTGTTTTTAAGAAACTTTGTCAGGTCATCATCATCATCATCATCATCATCAAGCGATAATCTACAATACATTGCTATTGAAGGGTTTTTGGTTGCTGGGTGCATTGCATATGTATGTTTCTTTCTTTCCTTCCTTCCCCTGGTTTATTTTTATCTTATTTTTCATTAACACTAACACACCATTTGATTTAGGCGCTACAAGATTACCACCGAGCATTATCCTTAAATCTCCGCATTTTAGAACTCAACCCGGAACACATCCAAGGTTTGTCGAACGTGGCGATTGTGTGCCGGGTTTTGGACCGTATGAACGAGTCTGAGTTTTATTGGAGACGCGTTGTGGAGCTGAGGCCCACGTACTGGGACGCGATTGAGCAGCTCATGACAATGTTGACATTCCAGAAACGGCAGCAAGAAGCCATCAACCTGCTGTCACCTGCATTAGCGGAATTTTCGAAACAGAAGCTGCAGTCATCTGATAACTGGTCGCGGTATTTGAGCCTGTACCATACCATGGGTAATTTGCAATCGGCGTGTGGGTGTGTAATCGACGCAACCCATACGTTTGCTAAAGTCGTTCTCATGGGGTGTCAATTTGGGGTAAACAAGCAGCTCCTTGGTGTTGGGACTCAACGCGACGTTGTCTCTACCAACAATGGCATTCCCAATTTGATTGCTTCCATCAACCGATCCGTGCTTGCATCTTTTAAAGACGGCTCCTTGCTAATCCACCCACAAAAGGCTCTAGATTGCAAGTATTATTTATTCTCGCCGTCTGGGACGGTCCCATTCCCAGCCGAGGTGGTGCAGGAGGATCATTACAATGCACAAGCGTTAACCACGCTAACAATGGTCATTTCAAACGCATTACTCAACCTTGCCAAGATTTTGCAGGACGGGATCAATTCAGGTAACCGGACCAAGCTTGTCTATTTGAATGGACGAGTCCCGGCTCATTATGACATTCTGAGCCTTTATTTATTATCACTCTCTCTAAACCCATCGCCATCAACGGCAAACAATGTCGGGATTTTGCTAGCAGCTATTGCAAACTCGACGGCCGAGTTTCGCAGCAATAATAATTTGGGTGAATATACCAAGGCGGCGACTAGCGAGCAGGTTCGTCAGCTGGCGTTGGAATATTACCGGTATGGGTTGAGTCTTGACCCTACACACCCGCACTTGTACACCAACATGGGCTCATTGTTGCGGGAACAAGGCAATGTTTCCGAGGCGATTCGCATGTACCAACAGGCAGTCAAGTGCGATCCAAACTTTAACATTGCCCTAGCAAACCTGGCCAGCGCTTTGAAAGACCAGGGCAACCTTGACCAGGCTGTGGTGTATTACCGGAAGGCGGTTCAAGTTTCTCCAAACTTTGTGGAAGCGTTGAGCGGGTTGGCCAACTGCCAAGGCACGGTATGTGACTGGGCTGGCCGCGGCGGGCATGGTTGGGAGCCAATCTCGGTTGATGGCAATGGCAATCTCGTAGATGGCAAGGTTGATGGCTGGCTCGGCAAGATTGTGAATACTGTTGACGAGCAGATTGAGTCGGCTAGGATGTGGGGCGTTGGCGTTATAGAGCACGCCGCCACGTCTGGCAATGGCATGTTATTCCGAGAGGTTGAACGGGCTCTCGGCGGGTTTTCAGAGTACCAGCGTCAACAATGGTCCAAGGTTTGGAGCGAGTGGCGTGGGAAAAAGGATGAAGGGTCCAACATTCTCTCCATGATTGAAAAGTCGATTCGAGTCTGTCAACGGCGATGGTATATAGACCGGTTGCGAGGCGCCGAGCACGCCAACGTTTCGGTGGCGTACTGCAGACCAAAAGTGCCGTCAGTGTTGCCGGCGCCAAGTGCCACCACCATTCTCCCATTCCACGCGTTTACCCTCCCGTTTGATTCGCGCCAGGTGCGGCAAATCTCTGAACGGTCGGCGATTCGCGTGTCAATGACAAGCTTATCACAGCCATGGGTACCATCCTCAGTATACCCGCCCCCACAACCGCCAGCCCAATCCCACGACGGCCTCCCTGTACTAAACGTTGGATACGTATCCTCCGACTTTGTCAACCACCCTCTATCGCACCTCATGCAGAGCGTGTTTGAGATGCATAACCGCTCGCGTGTTGTCCCCTACTGTTACTCCACGACGCCCTCGGACGGGTCTGCATACCGGCAAAAGATTGAGAATGGCAGCGTTTTCCGTGACGTGTCGGACCACACGACGGAGCAGATTGTCAACCAGATTGTGGCGGATGGTATCCACGTGCTGGTGAATTTAAACGGGTTCACGCGGGGGGCCCGCAACGAAGTGTTTGCGGTCCGACCAGCGCCCATCCAAATGTCGTTGATGGGGTTTGCCGGCCCGCTAGCCAGCGACTGGTGCGACTATATTCTGGCCGATAAAGTCGCCGTTGACGATGCGTCTGTATACCGAGAACGCATCATGTACATGCCGCGGTCATTCTTTTGCTGCGATCATCGACAATCGGCCCACGACTCGAACCGAATGCGTGCCTTGAATGGGAAGGATGAGCATTCATGGCCGGCCGAGGTTAAGCTTCGATCCGAGCTGCGGGCCAAAATGTTCCCGCAAATCCCCAAAGACGCGTTCCTAATGGCCAACTTCAACCAGCTTTACAAGATTGACCCCACCACGTTTCGAAACTGGCTCTTGATTTTGAAACGGGTCAAAAACTCGTATCTATGGTTGTTGCAATTCCCGCGGGCTGGTCAAGCCAACCTGCAAAATTTTGCCATGAAGTGGACGCGCGGGGACAAGAGTATTGTGAGCCGCATCATGTTCACACCAGTTGCCGAAAAGGACCTGCATATTTTCAGGTCACGTGTGTGTGATTTGTTCCTGGACACGCCGGAATGTAACGCGCATACCACTGCTGCCGATGTCATGTGGACTGGCACGCCGATTGTCACGTTCCCGCGGCACGCTCACAAGCTCTGTTCACGCATCGCGTCTAGTGTGATTTACTCGGCGTTCCCAAACACGCCGGAAGGTGAGCAGATGGCGAGAAAATGTGTGGCGGGATCGGAGGAGCAGTATCAGGATATGGTGTGTGATTTGGCAGCAAACCCGCAGGATTTATTGGACATGCGCCGGGCCTTGTGGGATCAACGCGAGACTGGCGATTTCTTCAACACCCAGTTGTGGGTTGACAATGTGGAGAAGGGATACCAGACGGCGTGGAAAGACTGGGTTGAAGGCAGACATGAAGACGTTTACATCTAAACTATTATATATATATATACCATAACATATTAAACCAACATGAGTAGTGGAGCGGCAAGCATGGCAAGCATGTTTCCAGTTTGCGTGTCTGCGGCGTTCTGCGATGAGGTTGAGGTGGAGGTGGAAGCGATGGCCCTGTCAGCCGATGTAGGTCCGATACTCGTTGTAGACTCGGACGAGGTTGTTGTCGTACTGGTCGTCTTGGCCGAAGACGAGCTCACCACGGTCTGTTGTTGAGCCCGGCATTGCTGGTTGACTTGCTGGACCGGGATGCTGGCATACCCGCTGGCCGAGTTTTTGTACTGGACAGACGTGTATGCAAACGCGGCGGTGGCGGATAAAGCAAGAGGTAGTAGCAGTTTCATTTTTGTGTTTCTCTAAGATAATAATAAAAAATAATAAAGGGGGCGTCGTGTCGTTCTTTTATAATGGCGAGCTTCTTTCTTGCCTCCAAACCCTCGTGGCGTT
>JAJLUJ010000264.1:0-16231 GCA_030564235.1 Blastobotrys elegans
CACAGCCGTTTCGCACCGGCGCACGGTCTTGTCATACCCATTGACGTCGTTGGCTATATTTTTTTGATAGAGGTCGGACAAGCGGTTCGACGTGGCGGCTAAGGACGTGTCATAGCTTGAGTTCGTGCGGTATTTTTGTAGAACTCACTAACCAAAATGCGCATTGCCATGCCTTCAAAGGCCCCCGATTCTATCAACGCCTCAAACCGTTGAGACTTGTCACACTTGGCGATTTCAGCACCCCGCGCACCTGGCTGTTCAGCTTGCCGATCTTCCCACATCTGGAATAGCTCTTCAGACACGACGGAAATATCTGTGGCTTGAGTCGGCTTCAAAGCGGCAAATACACCCAAAAAGTCGTAAAGATCTGGTATGTCCTTGCCCATGGTCTTTCCTAGTCGGATGAGATTGTCTCGAGTAAGCCGCAGTGAGCTTCGTTGATATTTGGTGACAGCGTGCCATACTGAATCGATGGGAAACTCGGCAATTGGTTCACTGCGCTAGTCATGTCCAGCGTTTCCCTCAATTCAACAAACCGTGTTGACCGCCCACACTGGGCCACGACCCGTTTCCAAGAACCAGAGCCTCTGACCAGACCCTTCATGTAAAGCTGGTCTATTTCAGCGTGCAGAGCGGCGAAACGGGGTCGTGTATGGGTCGACCGTAACTCACTCAACGGACCCAAAAATGAAAACAGAGTATCCGCATTCAGGTCTTTGGTCGCCCCCAATGCAATCATGCGGGATTTGGCACAGCCCAAAACTCGCAGCGTGTTTTGACGAGTATGTTCATCGTCAGGGGCTAGACTTGATACCTTGGCCAGTGCTTCATCCTTACCCAGACATGGCACCAGTGCCAGATAGAGCATTGCCATTGGACCAAGAGCCTTCGTCAACGGTCTATTCTTCGACTCTTCTTGTTGTTTGTGGATTGCAAACAACTCTTCAGACACGCTGGCAATGGCCAGAGGCACGTTTCCAGAGTTGAACTCTGCAAACGGCCCCAAATAGGTAGAAATGTCATTGACAGACATGTCTAGCGCGATACCCAGCTGAATGAGGCGGGACCGGGTTCGTGTGAGCGATAGCTCGAGCGCAGGGAGGATATCATCACCACCACCACCACCACCACCACCACCACCACCACCACCACCACTGTCCATGCTGCCGGCTAGGTCTTGCAATGGGTCAACAACGTGGTCTTTTCCACAAAGTTCGTGGTACTGCACGGCCGTTTGGTCCAACGTCGCGTTCCACAAACTTTGTTTTCCTTGTTTCTTTGCCAACCATTCGTCCAACGCAGCACAATCAGCTTTGACATCCGCTGGCCAAGCGTAATGTATCGTCGGCACCCATCGGAGGTTTTGCACAACCACAAGGCGATCATACGAGCCAGAACCGTTTTGGGAAACCATCAATCGGTTGCACTTTTCTTGTTTTACAGCATTTTCCAACGTTTGTGGTAAAATTGTGCCTTTTGCAAGGATTGTACGGCAGACATGCTCGAATTGGACAACATCCACGCCATTAGTGACGGCTTCAAGCGTAACCATCTCAAACTCGGTCCCCGGGTCAATGGATTGGAGATGTTGTGGCACGTGGGTTTCCCATTCGGCCATCTTATCGTCTAAATGGCCCAATCGGTTCACCGCGAAACAACTACCCATGCTCACGTATTTGTATGGACCGATATCCGCAATATCGTCATACTTCTCCGCCAGAAGGGACTTTTCATGCTGCAGTACTTGGGCTATTTGCCACGGCTCGTGACCGGAAGTCAGACCAGAATGCGCAATGAACGCGAGCACCGCGGTATAGTCATCATGCAGCTCGTCCATCTGTTCTAGAAAAAGTTTGCCCACCGCCGCTGACGACGACTGTGTGGCATTCATAAATTCTTTTCTGACCAACATATCGTCCAGTTCAATGCATTTGCTGGAAACGCTTGGTGGCTTGACGGCGTTGTCAGTTGGCACGTATGCAAAATGACCAACGCTGTTAAAGAGCTGCTCGCCGTTGAAAGATGTAAAGAACGTGAGCAGCCGATATTTGCAAAGACGGAGGTCTTTACAAATTTCCAGTGGAAGGAGGCCCAATCTGTCGCAAAGAGCATTGACGGCCTGTTTGTAGTTGTTGCCGTTATTCTCCATTTCTTGCGCGAACACGTCATGTGATAAGAATCTGGCTTGGTAAATGACAAACCGCGACGCTAGCGCAATCTTCTGTGCCTCCACGTGAAGGTACAACAATGGGTCGAGCTTGCGAATGTCAAATGGCAAATCACAGCCACCATATGTGTCGCGGACACTAGCGCAAATGCTGCTTGCCGTGACTTGGCGGCCAGATTCCTCCAAACCTTTGACATGTTTCACATATACCTGGACCACGAACGATTCAATGACGGTTCGAATGTTGGATTTGGTGATGGGTTGGCCGTCAAACTGCTGGTTGTGTTGTTCTAGCCACTCAATCAACAATTCGTCGGAATCCGCCAACTTTGACCGGTCAAAGACGTCAGTCACAAATTGCCCGATACTCTTGTACAAAGAGTCGATCAGGCAGTAAACGGCACCAGTTGGTACACTTTCCGTGTCGCCAACCCCATCTCCATCGGGATGGTTGATTGCACGCTCTCCGTTTGCAAAATCACGTAGACTGGTTCCATCGCGAATAAGATGAGGCTCCAAGTCCAGAGTTTCGGCCACAGTTTCAACACCTAGGCGACCATTCATGATTGCATGAACGTCATCGTCCGTGACTTGTAACAATGCAGTTAACAACATAGTACGCGTAGCCTCGTCGTCCTTGTTTTGGTGCTCCAATTTGGTTTCGTCGAGATACCCTCCCTCGGCATCGTCAAAACATGCGGCGGCTGAACCGTACTCGCCAGGTAGATGGTCGTCATCATGGCTGGCTTGACCGACAGTGCCAGGTTCTGGACCACGCATAAACCATGGCCGCAAGATGACATTTTGAGCCGCCTGTGGTAGCTCCAGCGCTGCTGTCAAACGAGGTGGTCGTTGATGAAGAGGAAGCATCACTCCCGCTGGAACTTCAATTGGCGGTGGTGGAGGCACAAACTGCGGCACTTCGTGCGGCTGTTGGTTCCCACCCTGTTGGACCTGCTCGACCTGCCCGGCGGTAACCCCATTCCCCTGTCGACATGCAGTGGAACGTAAATGACGCGGTACAGGAACCGCTGGTGGAGGCGATGGCATTGATCCGGGAGATCGTGACCGAGGGTGAGCCTCCCGGGGGTTCATTTCGTTGGCGGTGGTGGTGGTGGTGGTGGTGGTGCCGCCGCCGGCGGCGGCGGCGGCCACTGGACTGTCATTTTCATGCGTCGCTGTTTGGTTGGTCACTTTCATGCTGCTGGTGTAACTAGAAAAAAAAATGTGTTAGCTATAGAAACGTTCAAAACTGAGAAATGATGAAAAACTTACTGAAAATAGAGGTCGAAAGTGTGTTATGGAGCTGATCGTGTAGAATGTGATAGCTAGACAATGCCGTGTGGGTGTTTGGTGCTGGTTACTGTTGAAAAAAAGGAGGGGTTAGTCAAGACTGGAGTCGATAAAGCAACGTACTCAAAACGTATAAACAACCGATGGATATAAATGTAACTGCTGGTTGTAATCAAGCAAGCAGTGGGTGTATGGTGTTTGTTTTTTTTTTTAGAAAAAAAAGGTGGTAATGAAAAAGAGAAAGGAAGAGTCAGGATGTAAAAACAGGTCTCGATCTCTTTGGGGGGAGCGCGCAATTTTTGACGCTTTGACCTCTTTCTAGGATCTTATATCTCCTTAATGGAATGTTTTACAAAAGTACAAAGCCAAATTGCACTCGTTTTTTGGCGACATGCATGGAGAATTTGGGTGCCATTAAGTTAGATTTTACATTGATCAATAATCACCTTGTGCGTGCTAGTCATCATCAGTGAGATCGTATACCTAGCTAGCTATAACTTTTTCACGAGGAAGAATCAGCCAGCTGGTGCTGATCCTTGCCGTTTTGGGAACGGGATTGGGTTCGTTCCCACGCCAGACCATGATCGGAAACCCACTTAGAAGTTTCAATTTATCATGCGCATTCTTAGGAGTTGTGAATACTTTTTTTTTTGTTTGCCTAATTATTGCCGTGTATTTCTCCGCTGTCATGTACTGATATTTCTACAGTGGCCCAGGAACCACATGTGCAAGCCGCATCATGAACAATTTTAACACCGCCGCCGCCGCCTCAGCCTCAGCCGCACATCAAACTCCCAACACCGGCCCGCGCCCACGCCCCCTGCCAATCCTCTTCTGACACTATTCTTCGAGTCAAAGCCCGCATCAACCACTACCGAGAATTAAATGGAGCTCTCAAGTTCAGTCACGCGATCATTCACTGTAGCCTTCATCTCGATTTCTCTTCTTGTCCTTCCCATTTGACCATGTTGGTAGGTTATTTGCTTGTTACTCCTAGGGTAGTGGTGGTTTCATCTCCGCCATTTGTACCATGATTGATTTTGGTAGCCGCCATTGCTGCTGCTATGGTGGTGGCCTCTTTCGCCATATAAGAAACGATCGATACCGTAGCGAAGATGAAAGTATAAAAACCTTTTATAACCCAAACAGTGCCGCGCGCAAATTATTTTTGCATCTAATCCTCAAATAGGCAGAATATATTGGTTTCCTGTTTTGTCATGTTGCGTCACTAGAGAACCTTTTCGCCACTTCGATGCCGCTATAATAGGCATATATATATATACGTTTCATTAGAGCTGACTAGTGACGGTGAGGAAATCTAAACAGAAAAAATAATAGTTGTCGATCCGGGGCCGCGTGCGGGTGCCTATTTTGAAAGCGTACTGGTTTATAAGGCTGAATTCTCAAACTCCAATCGTATTCTCATCCCCAATTGAGATGGATGGAGAACAATGCAAGAAATTTAAACTAAATTTTCCGACATGGGTCCTCAGTGCCTTCACTGGACACACATACGCATATCGGCCAACGAAATGGCGTTGCGAAGGATTGGATGTATACAAGGATGACCGCACCGCTGATTGCTCAAGCGTACTGTTGCCGCAGAACATGGCAATTTTTGAACTTCACCCCAATAGGTTTGTTTAGATCACAGACCTGGATTAATCACTTGTATTGTTTTAAATACTACCAGGGAAACGTCCATTTTCGCAATTGATTTAAACGTAAAAACCTGTGTAGAGGTGGCTCTGTCTTTACTGTTAAAGCTCGAGAGTCGTGCTTGTACAGCTTTCTCGATCGACACTTAAATGCAGTCTATCCATGTGTCTATATTTCTTGTGATATCACTGTGAAAACGAAACTACCTTTATCTGAAGTATATATTGAATGGGTTTTTATGTTAGCAATATGGTTATAAACTGGCACTGAGTATTATATAACACCACAATATTCTCTCGGAACATATTATTTTTTGAGCCGCACAATTGAAAGCATCAGCTGGTTCCGAGTAGTAATACACAGCGCGCTTAGCTCTATACGGACGCCGATGTCGGTGGTTGGGAAAAAGAAGAAAACGAAGAAAGAAAAAAAAAATCTTTTTGTTGGGAGCTTTTTTTTTTTTTCCAACTAAAACAAAAAATAATGACTACTAAAAAAATCCTAGTGCTAATATCCGGCAACGGGTCCAACCTACAAGCCATCATTGATGCCTGCAACGACGGCACAATCAGCCAAGGGCACGTTTCACAAGTAATCTCGTCCAAGGAGAGCGCATACGGGCTGGAAAGAGCCACAGCTGGCGGGATCTCAACTCATATACACAAACTGCAGTCCTACTACAAGGGCATTCCCAAGGAAGCCACACAAGACCGGGATGAGGCTAGAGAACAGTTCAACAGAGACTTGGCAGCGTACATTCTCAAGCCTGAAAACCGGCCAGACTTGATTGTCTGCGCAGGGTGGATGATCATTCTCTCACCGGCTTTCCTCGAACCGCTTAAAGACATTTCCATAATCAACCTCCATCCGGCGCTGCCTGGCGCGTTTGCAGGGATCAACGCCATTGAACGAGCATATCAAGCCGGACAAGATGGGTTGGTTGATAAGGGCGGCGTCATGATCCACAATGTGATTGCCGAGGTTGACCAAGGCGAGCCGCTTCTCGTCAAGGAAATCAACATGAACAAGGACGAAACATTGCAAGACTACCAAAACCGCGTTCATGCTGTGGAACACAATGCCATTGTACAAGGCACGATCATTGCATTGAACAATTTGTAGCTTTCTCTCTTTTTTTTTTTCTTTTTATTGAGTATAAAATTTATGTATCAACTTCCATTGGCTGAGCAGCCTCAACCGGCAACTCCACAACCTCGCATCTGGAACGAATCGATTCGGCCATGACTGAGGTGGTTCCACGAGGGAACTTGTAGCTCTTTTCCTTTTGGCTTCTCTGGTTTGGTGTTCGGTAGTTGCGGTGCACCTTGGAATCCTTGCCCATTTCCATAACGCACATGTCGACATTCGACCCAGACCCCAAATCGTTCCAAATACCAGCCTCAATTGCTTCTGCGCACAATTCCATTGCCTCTTCCTTTTCCAAATCCTTGTGCCAGTTGGACTCCAAAACGGCCATGGCGGCCAATGAGCCAGAGCCTAGCGATAGATAGAACCCCACGTCGGTAGAACCGTGGGCTTGTACGCTAAACAAGTGGTTGCCGGTTGGATCGACGCCAGCTACAATGAGGTAGGCGCCGATATGGCCTTGGTATTTGAACAAGTGTTGTTTCAACTGAGTTAGACAGGTCACCACTCGAGGCTTTCGCCCAGTGTATTGAGAATGCAATTCTAGGTTGGACGCAATAATCTGCGTGACCATCTCCGTATCAGCAGCAGTGCCAGCACCAGCGCACCAAATGTGGGGTGAAATCTTGTGAAGCTTTTCGCAATTCTTGTCGGCAACAATCTCGCCAGTGGTGGCTCGCGTGTCGGCCGCAATCACAACCCCATTCTTGAACTTGCACCCGACAATTGTTGTACCTGTTGATGTCGCTCGTGGCAGTGGCACGCCTTGGTCGGCGAGGAATTCGTTCCGTAGGTGATTGTCAAAGCTGAATCCAGGCATGTTGTTGTTGTTGTTGTGTAGGAAAAAAAAAAAAAAAAAGAGGTGGCGATTTTCTGTTTTCTTTGGGTTTGGGAGAGTTTCCTCCCAACTGCAGTCACAACAATTTAGCCACCACTTGAGCTTGACCAGCGCTTGACCAGCTTGACCAAGAAGCTTAGACTGGTTATTAGGTTGAATGGATAATACTGGATAAACACGGGTGCCTGGAAAAACAGAAAAGGTGGAACAGTCAATGAGCCGATTATGACACTATAGAAATGCTTGAGCCGCACGAAGCCATGTTTCTTTTTCCATGTATTTACGCCTCGCTAAGTGTGGCTAATACGTCATACAATATATTAAGCGTACAACGCGGCTACGACAAAACTAGCAACAAAGCTGAGCTTAAACGAAGGCTTTTCCGCCGTCAATTCCCTCACATCAAGCCTCTTTCGTAAATAATAAATGGCATCGCCAACCAGCGGGAATGCGCTTGTCTGGGGGATAACCCCCCGCGATTGTAAATACTGTAGGGTCAGAAACGCCCCAGCCGCGATATACACCAGCACCTTGCTCATCTTGCCGACTATAAACCCGCACATCAGCCCGGCAAAACTGCCCACCGCCAGCTGCTGATAGTCCATCCTCCCGCGGAACCGCGAATGTGGCTGGTATTCGTACGGAATGGACCGCTTCTCCTTTGTTGTAGGAATATAGCTGTCGTTCAGAATAGGCCGCCGGAATGTAGACGCCAGCCCTAGGCCCAGCAACCCCACTGCGGGTTTGATAATAGGTCGTGCGAGTCGTAACATTGTGATGAACAAGAACAAGAACAAGAACAAGAATAAAAAAACAATTCCTTCCCAGTCGTCGGGGGGAGACTCCCGACACAACAACTTTGATACACACACCTCACCTTTTTTTCTTTTTTCTTTTTTCTTTTTTAAACAGCAAAATGAACGACGAGGTCAAACTGGGCTACCCGAAAGTATTCGTGCCGCCGTGCTACGTCCAGCAACCAAACGTTTTATCGCACTGGCGCTACGAGGCCCGGCGCGAGGCACAGCAAATCTTTGACCACCTTTGGCTAGGCCCTATCGGCGCCACCCGAGACGAGGATTTCCTAACTGAGCACAATATCCACGTTTTGATATCGCTTGCCGATATGCGATGCCGCTTGAAAGGCAACAGCCACTACCAGTATGTGGAGTTCAATACTGGCGGGGACATGGCGGGCTCATCACGGCTGGTGCAGTTTTTTTCCCAAATCAACCAAATCATTGACCAAGCTAGTCAAATGGGCGTCAGCGCCATCATCTTTTGCGATTCCGGCAATGACAACAGCGCGACAGCAGCAGCCGCGTACGTCATGCATCACATGTCAAAGGGCTACGTCGAGGCTATCCAGTACGTGCAGTCGAAACGCTTCTCAATCTCCCTCGACGACGTGTCAAAGCATAATCTGGTCACGTTTTCCGAGCTACTCTCAGCACAGGTGGTTCCCGGCCAGATTGACCGCCAGATTGAACGCCAGAAGCGGGAGCTGGAAGAGGACGATCCTTACTCTGAGAATTCTGAAAAGAAACGTATTTTCTCCAGCTAAGTAAAAAAAAATAATTAATAAAACTTATTTATTTCTTCAAGATTGTAACTACATCCTCGTCTGCCAGTTCATGCGAAAGCCCCACATTCTGCGGCTGGTGTTTGACACTAGACCCGTACACAATAGCAATTTTAAACTGCTCGACCAGGCTTTTATGAATAGAGTTGCAAAAGTCCTCGATTGAGCACTTGTTTGACCGGAGCACAATAGGCGCGGTGTAATCTGGCTGGAGCCCCTTTGGTTTTGTATACACACGCACCAAATTGAGCTTGTTCCACATTGTTTCCAGCAGCTCGTCCAAGTTCCAGCCGTGTTCGGAAGAGATTGGCACTGCGTTTGGGATTCGGTACATGAGGTCCATTTCCTCGATTGAAATGGAATCAATCTTGTTGAGGCAGTAGATTGCCGAAATATACCGCCGGTTCTGAGCCTCCAACGTATCAATCAAATCGTCGACTGATGCATCGCATCTCAATGCAATATCCGCAGAGTTGATCCGGTACTCGCCCATCACCGCCTTGATCTCGTCGTTATCCATCTTGGTCTGCGGGACCGTGTTTGTAATGTTGACGCCGCCCTTTTCCTTCTTTTTGAACACGATATTAGGCGGCTGCTTGTTGAGACGGATACCAAACCCTTCCAGTTCACGTTCAATGATCTGTTTATGCGCAAGTGGTTTGTTCACGTCCAGGACGATGAAAATCAGGTTACACGACCGAGCCACGGCAATAACTTGCTTACCACGACCTTTACCGTCCTTGGCACCTTCGATAATCCCTGGCAGATCCAACATCTGGATCTTGGCGCCGTTATACTGAATGACACCAGGCACGGTCGTCAGCGTTGTGAATTCATATGCCGCCACTTCAGAGTGCGTGCCGGTCAGTTTGGACAGAAGGGTGGATTTGCCCACTGACGGGAACCCCATAAAACCAATGGAGCACACACCCGTTCGGGCAACGTCAAACCCAACACCTCCACCACCACCGCTGGATTTACTATCAGCTAGCAACTCCCGCTTGAGTTTGGCGAGCTTGGCCTTTAACTGACCGAGATGGAAAGACGTCGCCTTGTTTTTCTGCGTCTTGGCCATCTCATCCTCGACGGCTTTGATCTTGTCTACGGTTGTTGCCATTTTTTTTTAAATTGCGTTGAAAATGTCGTGTGGGCAACAAAAAAAAATTTTTTTTTTTTTCCTTCTCGCGAGATCTGAATACCATATCATCACGTCCGGGTAACCACCCCCACCAAGCCGCATATAATGAGGCCCATGGGATAAACTCCAACAAATAAATAAACCGTCGTGACATCTCACATGCTGAAAATTCGACGATTTGGCGTCTCCTGGTTGTTGAGATATGGGAAATGCGACCCATCCCGGGTAAACCGTAAATCTCAGCACGGGGTATTCTTCCCAACCTGAAAAATAAAAACTTTCAAACCAACAAATTTTTTTTCCAATCGCAACATTAACAACAAAAAATGGGTAAAAAGTATGTTCCTTTCAATGCAAGCAAGATCTAACACCATTACAGGAATAAGAACGCAGGAGCGGACATCTGGGACGAGGATGAAGAATTGATGGATACGACTCCACAAGAATTCGGCTCTGCGCCAGAACAGCCAGAACAATCAGAACAATCAGAACAGCCAGAACAGCCAGAGCAATCAGAACAGTCAGAACCTCAAGCCGCCAGTGCTGAAGATTTGGACGGACCAAGTGGCCTGATGGGCGCTTTGCAACGGTCCCGTAACAAAAAGGACCAAAAAGCCGCCGACGACGCCGCCGCCAAGGAAGAAAAGAAGGCAAACAATGGCCCAGTCCAGCTAAAGAGTAAAAAGGAAAAGGAGAAGGAAAAGAAGGAGCGTGAAAAGCAAAAGAAGCGACAACAATCCGAACGGAAAAAGACTGCTCAGCCGGTGGTGAAGGATACAAAAAAGAAGGCGGGTGACGAGACTGTTTCCGAAGAGGCTGCTTCAAAAGAAGAAAAGAAACCAGCCGGTAAAAAATCCAAACAGAGCGCTGCAATCGCCAAACTGCAAAAGGAAATGGCCGCTCGAAAAGCTGCTGAAGAAGAACAGGCTCGGCTTGACGAAGAAGAAAAACGACTAGAGGAAGAAGAGCTACGACTCGAAGCTGAAGAAGAGGCAAAGGCTGAAGAACTCCGGCAAGCCAAAAAGGCCAAGGAAAAAGCCAAGAAGGATCAATTGCGTGCGGAAGGCAAGCTCCTAACCAAAAAGCAAAAAGAAGAAAAGGCCATGCAAGAGCGAAGGCGGCAACAACTACTGGACTCTGGTGTAATTGTCGAAGGTTTGCAACAAACCAGCGCCTCAAAGAAACCAGTCTATGGTAAAAAGAAGGAAGCAAAGAAGCCAGAACCAGTCAAGGAAGTGCCAGCAGCTCCAACTCCAGCTCCAGCTCCAGTCAAGGAAGAGCCAGTACCAGAACCAGCCAAGGAAGAATCCGACAGTGACGTTTTGGAAGACTGGGAAGCCGCGCTCGATTCTGACGGCGACGACGAAGACGAACAAGAAGAAAACGAGGCAACCCCAGAACCAACTCCAGAACCAGTTGTTGAAACTAAACCAGAAAAGACAACCGAAAAGAAGAGCAAGAAGGAAGAAGATGACTCTACGGTTCTTGAAAAGGGTGTGCAAATCTCGGCCGCCAAGAAGGCTGAAATCGACGCCAAGCGAGAAGAACGACGAAAAGGTGCGCTTCAAAAGGCTGACGAAAGCAACCTGCGGTCCCCAATTTGCGTCATTTTGGGACACGTTGATACTGGTAAGACCAAGCTTTTGGACAAGGTGCGACAAACCCAAGTCCAAGAAGGTGAAGCCGGTGGTATTACCCAACAGATTGGTGCCACCTTCTTCCCAATGGACGCCATCAAAACCAAGACCAAGGTTATGGAAAAGTTTGTCAAGCCAAGTTACAATGTGCCGGGTTTGCTGGTCATTGATACACCAGGTCACGAGTCTTTCACCAATCTGCGATCCCGAGGGTCTTCGCTATGTAACATTGCCATTTTGGTTGTTGATATCATGCACGGTCTAGAACCACAAACTTTGGAATCTATCCGTCTATTGCGAGACCGAAAGACTCCATTTGTTGTTGCTCTAAACAAGATTGATCGGCTATACGGCTGGGAAGCCACCGAAGACAATGCATTCCGAGACTCCTTTTCTCGACAAAACTCTTCTGTGCAGCGAGAATTCCAAGATCGGTTGGAAAAGACCAAGCTGGCGTTTGCCGAACAAGGTTTAAACTCTGAGCTGTACTATCAAAACAAGAATTTGGGTAAATTCGTGTCGCTGGTGCCAACATCGGCCGTCACTGGTGAAGGTGTGCCTGATTTGCTATACCTGTTGCTAGAATTGACCCAATCGCGAATGTCCAAGCAACTAATGTACTTGAGCAACTTGGAGGCCACCGTGTTGGAAGTCAAGGTTATTGAGGGTTTGGGTACCACCATTGATGTGGTCTTGTCGAATGGTGTTTTGCGAGAAAATGACCGTATTGTGCTGTGTGGTCAAAATGGCCCAATCGCCACCAATGTTCGAGCTTTGCTGACGCCACAACCAATGCGAGAAATGCGGCTCAAGTCGCAGTACCAGCATCACAAGGAAGTCAAGGCTGCGTTGGGTGTCAAGGTTGCTGCCAATGATTTGGAAAAGGCTGTTGCTGGGTCCCGACTGATGGTGGTTGGCCCTGATGATGATGAAGATGACATGATGGACGATGTTATGGACGATTTGACTGGTCTGTTGGACTCTGTCGACAAGACTGGCCGAGGTGTATGCGTTCAAGCCTCCACTTTGGGTGCTTTGGAAGCCTTGTTGGACTTTTTGAAGGATATGAAGATTCCAGTCATGTCCATCGCTATTGGTCCAGTGTTTAAGCGTGACGTTATGCGCGCATCTACAATGCTGGAGCGAGCCAAGGAGTACGCCGTCATGTTGTGCTTTGACGTGCGAATCGATAAAGAAGCTGAGCAGTATGCCAATGAACAAGGTATCAAAATTTTCAGTGCTGATATTATTTACCACTTGTTTGATGCCTTTACCGCATACCAAAACAAGCTGCTCGAGCAACGACGAAAGGATAAACAAGCCGACGCTGTTTACCCATGTATCCTAAAAACTCTACAAGTCATCAACAAGCGAAACCCAATGATTATTGGTGTGGACATTGAAGAAGGGTCAGTCAAGATTGGCACCCCACTGTGTATTGTCAAGACTGAAGCTGGCGGGGTGAAGGTTGTGTATAATCTAGGCAGAGTTGTGTCTTTGGAAGTCAACCACAAGAGCGTGGACAAGGTCAAGAAGGGCACCACCAACTCTGGTGTCGCGTTGCGGTTGGATTCTGGCAACAGCAACCCGCCCACCTGGGGCCGACAGATTGAAGAGAAGGATCCAATCTACTCTTTGATTACACGAAAGAGTATTGATACATTGAAGGACCCAGCGTTTAGAAACGACGTGCCTCGTGACGACTGGTTGTTGATTAAAAACTTGAAGCCAATCTTTGATATTAAATAGTTTTTTATATTTTTTTTTATACATGAATTTTGGTAGCAATTGCTTTGCGGACTGTAGTCGTGCCCACATTTCTGACAGAAAGATTATTATTCTCCGTCTTGACCCATGCCACGGCACTCCCCTGACCGTCTTGGAGATTATAGTTCCCGCTGGTTACAAACCCAACCAGCTCGTTGTTTACAAACACCCGCGCATTGTCGTGCGGCGTGCCGCCATTGGAAAGGGTGAGCCGCACGGGGCTAACCCCCAACAGCCCGTCCATCTCGCCATCCTCCAGTTTCAATTTGCCGCCGTTTGCCAAGAGATCCCAATCACAACCAAACGGGGTGCCCACTTCACCCAGTTTATCATAATTTGGCCGTTTTGCTTTCGGCCTCGCGTCATACTTGTCCTTGTTTTGTTGGATTGTTAGTTTGTTTGATTCGTGCCCAGCTGGTGTGAAAATGTAGTCGGTTGGGAAAAAGAGGCGGTTTTGTTCAAAGGCGAGTTGGTGGCGTTGCTGTAACCCGCCGAGTCGTACGTTGGGCACGGCCATGAGCTGGTGCCAAAACGGCTGGACCCAATGCCAAGGCATTAACAAGGAATAGCATTCATTGTGTTTGATGAGTAAGGTTGGGATTGTCGGGTCCGTGGTTACCGGTTCAGTGTCCTTCCCTGGCACGCTGCGTCTGTGCAACGCTTTTAAAGATGGCTGGGTGTCGTACGAGTCTTGCCGTGAGCTCTGATCAAACAGCGACGTGGTATACCCGTGCTTGGCCAGCTCAATCACTGTATCCGCCAAGTCCTCACTCTCCTGCTTATCCACTTTAAACTGAGGCGAGTACAGTCTCGCATCATACACGTCTAATGGGAGAGCCATGTTGGGAATAGACTCGCTGTTGCTAATAGTCGCTAGTTTATTCCAGAGTTTGTGTGAGTCGGTTGGCTTGAGAATAGCTCGCAGCGCCGGTAGTGATTTCGGTCCGGTAATGTCTATAGATCCAATAGCGTACCGACAGTCATGGCAGTATTTCCCAATGGCATCAAACACGCGATCAAACATGGCCGGGTGGACACGTAACAGCGCCTTTTCACCGGACCAGCAGATTAGGCCAGGTCCCAATACAACCTCGTTGATCATGACCAGCCCTTCCCAGCCGCGTTGGCCTGATCTATACCGTTTCGATAGAGCAGATTTGCAGCCAATTTGGGTTAGGGCTTGTTCGATATTGTCAACTACTACAATGCAGTCAAAATAGCTGGAATCCCAGGCCACTGCGCCGGATTTGGTGCTGGCGCGGTGAGTTGGCCGGTATGATTTCTGGGTTGGCCGGGTTGCGACGGCGTATCCCCAATGCGCTTCCATATGGGCTCGTTTGGCATGCCAAATGTGGGTAGGTAACCAAACCTTTTCTCGTTGTCGCGACTTGTACCGAAACTTGCCAGTTGGGGTAACAGCCCGTTCGTTAATACCCGTCACGTCTTTATTATGCATAAACTGTTCGTACTGTTGTTTATCAACGCCTAGATTTTGAGCTGCGGTTTTGGTTTCTGCGGTTCGTGCCTTTTCAATTGCCAGGTGTTTAACACGGGCATGGCCTCGGCCGAGCTTCTTGTTTGGTTTCGGGATATCAGACATTTCCTGTGCAGCTCGTTTCTGGAGCCGTTTGGGGACTCGTTTCGCATTGTGCGAGGCTGTCCGGCGACGTAGCTCTCTGGGTACTTTCTGAAATGCTCGTTTGGAGCTAGACTTTTTGGAGTTTTCCATCGTCTGATGCAGCTGTTTGATCTCAAACTCGCGTGTTTTGAGAAAAGTGGGCACATCCAAGATGCCGTCTTTGAGGGCATTGTCGGTATGCTGGACTCGAATACGCCGAGAGTCGAGACGCGCCTTTTTCTTGTCTCGTGCTCCGTCGCTTGAAGCAGCTCGTTTGTTCATCATTTAAAATCAACTGGAGAGAAATTTGCTCTGAATTTTTGCGTTGAAAAAAAAAAAAAAAAAAAAAAAAAAATGCGCGGTTGGGTAAATTATGAGGGTCGGTGCGCCGATGCGGCTTGAAAAGTCGTTATACTAATAAAACCCACCCCTTCCATGGTGGTGGTGGTGGTGGAGGGGAGATGCAAGGAAAACTGTTAACGAATTCCCTACATCATGAGAGGACTTATAACTCTAGAAGGGCATCGCCGGTGGATACAAGCTTCCGGATCTGTGCGCCACGGTGGAAGCTAAAACTGTATAGAAGTGCTGGCATCCGAATATCGTATGAGTATAGTAAAGGCATTTTTTCAGTTAATAATTGGATCCTCGTATAATGTCGTGGTTGATACAGCCCAACTGGTGTTCAACGTTGCTTGCTTAGTCATTTGGCCTGTTCATTAATCATTCTTACGAGTAAATCCCTGCAAAGTGGAAGAGTAACAACTGATAGTCAAGCGGCCACAAAAAAAAAAAAAAAAAAAAAAAAAAAAAAAGTAGTGGCCGCCAGTATAAATTCAATTGTTTAACACACTGTATTTTTGAGACCTGCCCCTGGTAATCGTCTCGGTTTATAATATAGGGTCAAATTTGTTGGGTGGGAGATTGAGCCGCATCGTGATCACGACGGTAAACATGCGACAACAAAGCCTGAATATTGATAGAGGTGACAACAATTGATGAGCTTGTGGTTAGCGAGATAGCAACCAATTGGGGAGACTCAATCACTAACTCTACTTTTGATTAATCCCGACAAATGAAAACAATGCTCCTTTTTCATTAAACTACAACGATACGAACTGCGCCCTACCAACCCAATTGATCAATTGATCATCAGGGCAAGCCATAACCGGTCCACCGCATCCATTAAACTAGTGATAAATAAGATGTATCCCTCCATTGACATTTAATATACCCTCACCCTAACTTAATAGGATGGTTGGTACTAAACTTCCTATATAGTCAGGAAAATCAACCTTGATCTCGAAGGCAAACAAGATATAAATCTCTGGCAACGCATAGCCACTAATCAAGCAACACGTCGTGGCATAGTCCTTCTTCGTTTTT
>JAJLUJ010000265.1:0-16210 GCA_030564235.1 Blastobotrys elegans
CCAAATATATATAGACGGCTATAAATTGCACACATTGGTGAACAAATTGCGAGCTTTACCATGCAGTGTTGATGTATTAAAAAGATAAATAAGGATCCATCGATCGATCAATCCGTGAAGCTTTACTGGTGGATATATTCGAATTTATCCGAACCATGCACAGCTGCTACATATGCATACTGTGCTAGTAACTTGCCAGATCTTATCAATCCCGGTGCTAGTAACCTTTAGACTGGCCAGTCTTACGTTCCGTGACCGGTATTTGTATACAACCACTGTTTCACCTACATTGTCTCGCCCTACTTCATCACGAGGGTTCCCAAGTAAAACAATCGATTTTTTATCCACGCTTATTACAGAGTTTTAAATTATATAATTACTTAGGGCCGCGCCTTCTAAGCTTACGCACGTGCCATGTGCTGCTTGCGCGAACTCACTGCGCGATGCCAGTCAGACAGTTATAAGTTTAATATTAATTCCCATATGTTCATTTTAATAAGACGACGATCTACAGTGAATGAGCATTAATTGTTTGGTCAATGCAATAAGTCGTTAGTCTAGAACAGCTGAAATCTAGCTAGCGCCAATTTTTAAAAGGGCACTTAAATAAACATTAAACACAAGTCATGCGGTATTTGTAGAAGGCTAGGCCTTATGTTTTTTTTTTTCTTCTTGGATTGTGTTTTGTATGACTGTTGTACTTATAACAAGAGTGTCTAGCTTCAACCATGGAGCCTCGCCAACAACAGCAGCAGCATAGATTTACTTACTCGAATAAGCCAGCATCGCGACCGTATGGTGGTGAAAAAAAAAATCATTTCGGCCAGCGCGGTCCGGATAGAGATTATTTGCCATCGCCCGTTTATGCCGTAGCGTTTTAGGACTCAACAGACTTATATGCGCTATCTGGTACTATCCGTTAATTAAAACCGACCGGTATATTCTATATCATGTGCATAACCGGCAGCTGGTACCAACGCTAACAATCGGGCCATTTAGGTTTTAAATTGTTTTAAATAAGATTAAATAGGGAGAGCTCCATTTAGCCTCCATTCAGCCGCATACATTCAAAGTATACGCGCCTGAGTGAGACATGCTATGTTATTTATAACTGGGCATCGTTGCAACATGTAATAAATTGTTACGTATCAGTCTAACCTTGCATACTATGGGACTCGGCAGGTATCTTTTCCTTTCGGCCGCCGGTATACAGAACCTTTTATCACGTATGTCGAGTCACTTATTCACAAAATGACACACCTAAATTTGTGAGTTCCCTGATAGGTTTTATGCGACCGACAGTGAGTTGGGTAGTTGGGTTTTTCTTTCACATTTTAATGCATCATTTCCGGAGCTAGTCACAGCCCGCTGAATGTGTTTCGTTGTGTCTTGAAAGCAAGCTTTACAGACATTTTAAATACGACGAAAGGCCATACAAACGTACTACAATAGGCACAAACGCTGTAACACAATATAGAAAATTGGCAAGAGAACATTTCTACAGCTACAAATCGTTCTTTAATTTTGATTTTAATTGACGTACTATTACGTACAGAAAGGTTGCAACTTTTTTTAAAATTTTTTTTTATGTCTTCCAAACAAACCTGGGTCTAGTCGTTTACACTCCAATAAGGTTCTCGCGCGCTCACCGTCGGCTCCAGTGCCGTAGAGGTGCGGCGTAGTAGACATCAAACAGTCACAAGCGACTAGGGTGACTGGTTTCATGATACCACTTCTAGCTAGACTAGGCTAGGCCTAATCAGATTTCAACAATAGCCACAGATGAGCCATAAACGCATTAGCCTCTACTATAGACTCCTACTGCACAGCTTGGTATATCTTATGTCGGCGCCTTCCTTTTTCCACCTCTGAGCGCTGCTGACTAAGCACTCTTACTGACTATTAGTCACTACCTTTGGGACATTCCACATTCGCTCACTCATGACCGAGGTCCGTTACAAGTACACGCCACCTCTTCTTCTGGGTGTTCAACTAGGTTATCAAACTTTCGAAGTCCTTTTCTGACGTATTTGTAAAGGTTCAATTCTAAAACAGCTTCATTTGGTGCATCTTTTTATAGATGTTCATTTTCAACAAGCCAAATTTCTCCCTTCTTCTGCTTTAGATTAGAACGTCGACCCGACTTGTATGCTAGTATCCCGAAAACGCCGAAATCTAAAGGGTATTGTGGAACCACTACCTTTGGTTCGAAATTGACCAATAATGTGTCATCAACGTTCTGTCCTCTATTAAGTATATAACAGACAATACCGCTTAATATTAATATTTAAGCCGCATATGATGATGTCCACGCGCCATTTGAGGATGTCGCTCGCGCGGACAGCACAAATCGGTTAGGCCCGACCCACCGTAACGGTAAGAACAAGGGACCGCCATATGTGAATTTTTTTATATTTCCCTTCCTAGTGGCCATTTTAATTCCATCTTTAACTAGCTACTAGTATGAAGCGCTTGAAGTTTACCATGGATCGCGATCGGCCTCCCCTGATTTGGTACCTCGTAAGCTTACCTACCTGCCGTAGATATATATTGTGGGCGCCGGTCCGGAAAAAAAAAGACCATCTGGATTAGAACAGCTGGTCTTAACCGTATTTAAAATATTCTTAAGCTTGCGCATGTCCAGAGCGTGATATCAACGGCTTCACCAACTAAACCGCCTTGATATCGATCTGAACCGGCCGGCACCCGCCAGAATCAACTTTCCTATTTGAGTTGAAACTTTAGACATCTCCCTAAATAGGACTGTGTCTCGGACTACGGAATTTTCTGAAATTAAATTTAGAGCCAGACCGCTCCAACGTTATTTTCACGATAAGGAATAAATATGCGGACCCGCTATTTTTATTATTATTATAATTTTTTTTTTTTTTTTTTTTTTCAAGTTTCCCTTTTTGAAATTTTTTTTTCCATACCCCATTAAGAAAAAGTCCGGGTAGGATCGACAAAAGTATAAAAATTTTTCAGACCCCCCAAAACTACTTTGACCACTTAATCTTCACTCTTTATAATGCACCTACCAGCTGAAATCATCCTCTCTATTGGCGACAACCTAACTGCTTCTGAGGCTGTCAACGCGCAGATCGCGAGCACTGCATTTCGAGAACTGCTCTTCAAGACGGTCTGGCAAAACTCACGGATGGTGATTTGCGACAGCGAGAAGGAGTTTGACCAGGACTGTTTGGAGGTACCACCCGCCGACCTCACTTTTCAAGTCAATGTTAGTAATATGAGCGGGCTAATGGGTATGCTGGATAACACCCACCATGCGTATCCCCTGCAAGAGCTGCAGTATCTAAGTATTCAATGCAGCACCGAGTCTTTGAGTACAAACAGCGACCTTGCCCGGTTTCTAAACACAGTCAATCCAACCTTACTACCCAATTTGAAACGAATCGACATTTATTCTAGAGTAAGAAACCAGCAACCAACGTTGCTGTATGAATTTTTGAAAAAGTTTGAGGCCGCCGAAAGCAATCTTTACCTCGACTCGGAGACTGCGCTCGAGCCGGCCCAAATCCCACCCACCGTGAAAAAACTCGTACTGAGCACGATCCGCGGTACTGAAAAGTTTGATCTCCACGACGTGATTTATTCGGGTCTACTCGGCAATGTCGAATCGCTACATTTGCTAACCGACAAGAACCACCCAATCACCAAACAACAGCTCATGAACGCGCTGGAAAGCTCAACCACCCTCAAGTCATTGTCCGTCACCCCGCATTGCGTTGAGTCTGAAGACGCATACTTGAACTGGACACTACCAGCTTCAGTGAAGGATTTTCAGCTACACGTTCCATCGTTTGACCAAGAATGGTCGCCGAGTCTGGGTGCGATTCAGTCTGATGGTTTGAAATCGCTGCGTGTCCCGTCTAATGGCGAGAATCGGCTTTATAACATGCGGTTTCCAAACCTTCAGCAGCTGCATTTGGAGGGCACCGCCAAGGATGCTTTCAAGGTGCCGTTGGGGCTCCAAAATTTCTGCGAGACGAGCACCGCGCTCGAGCAACTGCAGCTATCTGGGTTTTCAATGAGCGACGTGTCCCATATCGTCAACCAATTTCAGCTGTCATTGAAGTCTGTGGTATTGCAAAACACGGTCAAGAATGGCCGGGAGTACAATGTGTATCAGTGGAACTATTTGCCAAGACTCGAGTTTTTGGTGGTTGATTACAGCCCGTTAGCGAACAATACGACTCAGACAACACGACGGCTGCTCCAAGCCGTGCCAAAGACTGTAAAAATGTATATCATTGACCACAAGGAGTCGTCAACTCATGATGATTCCTTGTGGTGTGCCAGCCTTGACGATTCCGCGGATCTGTACGACGGCATCTCGCACATTGATCTACTGGAGGGGGTGGATCACACTCTTTGGAGTGCGTATGCGGTGGATTGTGCAAAGTTTAGAGAGCTAGAATTATAGAAATTAGAACCTGCCACTTTTAATATTACGTATCGCGTTTTTTTTTTTTTTTTTTTTTTTTTTTTTGCACCACCACACAAAAAACCCCAAAAAAAACTTTTTTCCCTCTTTTCTTTCTTACCCCCGATTTTTTTCCTTCTTGTTCTTTTTTTTCTCTCTACTTTTTTATATATACATATTTTTTTTTTTAAAAAAAAAGAACGCGTCAAATCTTGACAACTTGACAACCACTTTTTATATCACGATACATCATACGACATGGACTTTGACTCGCCGTTCGCCGAGACTCTGGCCAGTGCCGACCTTAGCATTGAAGCCTGGGCCATCACGACCTCCTCTTCGCAAGCGCCGATACCAGCACCAGCACCAGCACCGGCAGTATCCGGGGCGCCAGTAGCCAAGCCAGCGTCTAATGTGCATGAGCGTGGACGTGGTGCTGGACACGAAGATAGTGACGAGGTTATGAACGACGTTGCTGTTGAGAGTGACGACACGCGACTTGCCTCTGTCGCTACTGCTGTAGCAAACACCACGAACGGATCAAAGGGGAAACGTAACAGCTCATCATCATCTTCCGTGCCCGCCGTGCCTGAAGCTGCTCGAGTGGTGCCAGCTAATAACGAGCCGTTTGAAGTTTGTGAAATTTGCCAACGGGTGTTTAAAGGAGCGAAGCGATCGACCCACAAACAACAACATACACGCCGCCTCCACCCAGCTTTTTATGTGCCAAAACGGGGCGGGAAGAAGCGATCGAGTGTAGGGCCTAGTGATAATCCAGTTCCTGCTGCGAGTTCATCAGCAACTAGCTCGACAACTCCACCGTCTAGTGCGCCTCAACCTCCAGTTGAAGAAGAGGAGGATGACGAGGAAGAGGAAGAAGATGAGGAGGAGGAAGAGGAAGAACTACCGCCTCGTCCGCCACCGCCACCCCATCAACCGCAACCGCAACCGCAACCGCAGCAACAACAACCGCAGCAGCAGCAGCAGCAGAAGCAGCAACAACAACAACCTCCTACGCAACAACAACAATCTACTACTAATATCAAACCAGCATCTAACAACATCACGACGACGACGACTACTACTACTGCAGCAGCGTCGACTAATAACACGGTAAAGGGACCGCCAACGCCTATGGATACGGCCGAGCCACAAGGTCCAAACTCTGAAGGATTTATTTCGGTGGACGAGGCGTCGACCTACCTCCAGCAAATGACCAGTTTCCAACAAAAGCATTCCAATCAGCATTCTACACAAGGTACTAATAAGACGCCTACATCGCCCACCTCCACTTCGTCCATCTCATCATCAAAGTCCAAGCCGAATATTGGTATCAAGAAGGCGGTTGAGGAGAATTATTCACTGGTTGATTTGGACCTGGCGACATTGAAGCATTGCATGAGCCCCGAGTTTGAAATTGATCAGATACAGGAGCGGCAGCTGCGGTTGTATTTGCAGCCTGGTCAACCGGGGTCGGTCGAGCAGCTGTTTCGAGATGAGCTTTCACCGGTCATGCAGTACGCGCTGACATGCCGGTTAATCTCCTCCTCGACAATGAAGGTGGCTATCCAAGGAGCGATCCACTACCTGACTACTCTCAAGGCACCTGTCGATGAAGTTGCGTTTTGGTCTAATTTCGACATTCCAGATGATAACCCGTATAACCATGAGCTGGACGATATGCTGGCCGAGGCGTTGAATCGGGATATTACTGAAATGTGTTGGCATGTGGATACTCGAACGCCTCGAAAAAAGTGGCAGCCAATGGTAACCAAGCAAGATACGTTTAGCAATGGCAATCCACGAAAGAAGCCCACCACGACCATTTCGTTTGCTGAGCTGGAGGATAAGCCATGGGAGCGGTACGATTAAACTAGTTTATAAAGAAAATATGTGTATTTCTATTTATTTTTTTTATTTTTTTTTATATTTTATATTTTTTTTTCTTTCCCTGCATGAATAAAAATGACTAAATCCTTTGTGTGTTTGAAATTTTTTTTTCCCCTTTTCCTCACCTCAACCTCACTACCCACCAACCAATGAGCAAGTACGACAATTATTCCACGCCACTGTCCTCGCGATATGCGTCCAAGGAGATGGCCCAGCTATTCTCTCCACGGACCCGGTATAGCACCTGGCGTAAGCTTTGGTTCAACCTCGCCAAGGCTGAGAAGGAGCTGGGTATCACTGCCGTGACTGACGAGGCTCTAGCTCAATTGGAAAAGCACCAGGAAGTGACTGACGAGGAGATTGAAGATGCGACAAAGCAAGAGGCAATTGTGCGTCACGATGTCATGTCCCATGTCCACGTCTACGGGCAAACTTGCCCAGCCGCCGCAGGTATCATCCACCTCGGCGCCACCTCTTGCTATGTGACGGACAATGCCGACCTCATCTTCCTACGAGATGGTCTTGACATTCTCATTCCAAAACTAGTTTCGGTGATTCGTTGTCTATCCGACTTTGCCCTAAAGTGGAAGGATGAGCCAGTCCTTGGCTGGACCCATTTCCAACCTGCCCAACTCACCACCGTGGGGAAGCGGGCCACGCTGTGGATCCAGGAACTATTGTGGGATTTGCGTAACATGCAACGTGCTAGAGACGATTTGGGGCTGCGAGGTGTCAAGGGCACCACAGGCACCCAAGCTTCGTTCCTCTCCCTATTTGATGGCGATGACGATAAGGTTGAGCAATTGGATGAGCGGGTGTGTGAGTTGCTAGGGTTTGACTACGCCTACCCGTGCACAGGCCAAACCTATTCCCGGAAAATTGATTTTGACGTGATGGCGCCACTCGCCTCATTGGGAACATCGGCCCACAAGTTTGGCACCGATATTCGTCTGCTTGCTAATTTGAAGGAAATTGAAGAGCCGTTTGAAAAGTCCCAGATTGGTTCGTCGGCTATGGCCTACAAGCGGAACCCAATGCGAAGCGAGCGTATCTGCTCTCTGTCCCGTCACCTTTCGTCTTGTCTGAACGACGCGTGGGCTACCGCGTCTATCCAATGGTTTGAACGGACCTTGGACGACTCGGCCTGTCGACGGATTCACATCCCAGAGGCATTTTTGACCGCGGATATTGTGTTGACTACTATGCTGAATGTATGCAACGGGCTTGTTGTATACCCAAAGGTTATTGAGCGACGTATCAACTCTGAGCTGCCGTTCATGGCTACCGAGAATATCATCATGGCCATGGTTCAACGAGGCGGTGACCGACAGGAATGTCACGAGCAGGTTCGTGTGCTCTCCCACCAAGCTGCTGACGTTGTCAAGAACCAAGGTGGTGACAATGACCTGATTGAGCGGGTTCGAAACACTGAGTATTTCAAGCCGGTGTGGGACGATTTGGACAAGTTGCTTGACCCGGTTACTTTTACTGGTCGTGCTGGCAAGCAGACACAAAAGTTTGTGGAAAAGACTGTTGGTTCGGCCCTTAGCTCGTATGCTGTCACGTCCCAAGACGCGCAGATTAGTGTTTAGTAGATATAATATATAAGTGCGTAATGGTTTTTTTTTTTTTTTTTTTTTTTTTTTTTTTTTTTTTTTTTTTTTTTTTTTTTTTTTTTTTTTTTTTTTTTTTTTTTTTTTTTTTTTTTTTTTTTTTTTTTTTTGGTGCGCCTATATCAAAATCTGACTATGGAATTAAATAACCAGCTGTTTGATTTAAATATTGGAACAATAAACAATTGATTAATATATTATTATAAACAAGGGGGGCTTGAGCGCGTGCACCGGATAGATCTCGAGATATTTCACTTTTTTTTTTTTTGTCGTGAAGTTTAAATTAAGTTTGTTCAACAGACATTTGCAAAGTTTTGGCCGTTTTACTGCCCAGCTCTAAGGCCTTCGATATTAAGCCTAGGTGATTTCGACAACCAAATTATGTTTCGGATAAGTTAATCGTAGACCGGTTTCTAAAAATGTATTTTAAAGACCGGTATATATATACATATGTGTAATATCATTTACTGTTCCGCGCGGTAAAAGTCATTTATGAAATTTTTTCTTTTCTTTTAAAGAAGTATTCTTTTTTTAGTGGAATGGATTAAATAGCTTAAATATATTATAATAGCTAGGGCGCCCTAGCTTGGTACTGACTTTCAATTTTAAAGTGGACAGTCAAAGCGCATGCAGTCAAAGAAGTGATTTCCAGACAATATTGCCGTATACGGAACATTCTTTCCCTAAGCTTGAATTAATTGTTACGCGCTATATTTATAAATGCCTAACTTTCTGTTTAAATATTCCGGTTATTAAATGCCCTAAACTGGTTTTAAATAGTTCTTTGCCTTCTTATACACATTAAATTGTCAATATAACCTCCTGTTTACAAAGAGTATTCGATCGGGTGTGGTGTATTCTTGTCCATACTACCACGTATCCTCGAAATCTGTAAAGTAAATAGTCTAGGAATTTTCAGATCCCGGTCCGGACTATTAGAGTTAAAACTCATCTAAGAATTCCTAGATAAAAGGTAAAAGGTAAACACACCCTCTTTATGAATACCGTTTAGCCCATCTAGGAATTTTCAGATCCAGTATAACGTTATTTGAAGCTAGCAAACTAACTGACGTGACGGTGTTTAACAGTACGTAACAATATATAATGAAATATTCAGGGCGCTTTCTTTCGAGCCCCGAGGAACGTACAACACGTTTTTTTTTTTTTTTCTTCTTCCTGCTGCCGTGTGGAGCTGACTTTAAATTAGTGCGTGAACATCTAGAGCTCGAGTGTTGGGGAGCATTCTGGCTCAATCCAAGGAGACTAATCATGACTATAAATCAGCTGATCGATCTATAACACGGGCCAGAGAATAATCAAGTTATCTAATTAAAACAAAAAGACACAAAGGGGTTAACTACAAAATTGCTACTATAGTAAGCTTGCACATGTGATTAACACATTCCAATTGACCGCTTTATACCTAAAACACGGACACTTGATCTCGAGACGTATACATTATAAGGCTTATTTGTTCGCCAATATTCGAGCGTTTATAAAACAAGTAGGAAGGAGGCCAAATCAATTGCAAAGCACGTGCGGTGGGAATGTTCGACCCTGTCGCCAGGGCATCGACGAGCTGGACAAATCTTGAGAATTAATCAACTTGCAAAAATTCAACACGTACGTGCACCTCTGTTCAGGTTTTTTATAATAGTCCTATTTCATCGCAAATACTGGCAGACAGGTGAGACCTGTCTGAGACTTGCTTGAGGGCGCTGGTGTAAACGTTTCCAAAGGTCCACCCCAAACTGAGAGTGTATTGAGAATTTAAGCTACAGGTATGTGCTAAGGTAGGCCTTATTTACTCATATGTGGGTTCATACTAGTCCATACAGGGAAAACTCCGAAACAGATGCGAGCCAAGCGCCACACTTTTAGAATAAACAAAACATTTGGCAAGTTCGTGTCAATTTATTCTTCAGTTGTAGGGTCATAGCTTTACTTACTTGCTAGACTGCCCGCTGAACCCGCACAGCCTCCCGTATTAGCACTATGCGTTAAAAACTCAGTTGACGGAACAACCTTGCAAATGAGGTTTTTTTTTTTTTTTTTTTGGCTGTGGGGGAGGAGTCTTGGAACTGAACTTGACCAACGTACAGAGGATTTCGCTCATGAGTTTGTTCCTTAGTTATTAAGCTGAGCCAAATGCTTCCACATTGCCAAGTCAATTTCCTTCTGGACATGTCTAATCTCATTCTCTGGTTTTGTAGCGGGCTCACTATCCTCCACCTCGTCAAACTGGGCCAGCGCCTCAATCTTTTTCGTGATTGTCTCATTTTTTTGGCGAATGGTGTCAATCTCGTCGCGTTTCTGTTTAATCTGCGACTCCATAAGCGTGATGAGGTTCTCGCGCGATTGATGAGGGCGGTACTCGTTGAGCAGGAAATGAATGTTCATCAGCACAATGCGGATATCCTCAACCTTGGGAGGGAATTTTTCAGGGTGGATGGACATGATCCCAACAAGCTCTAGATAATTCGCCACCAGCGACCGCACCAGCCTCTTCAACTCCGTGACACGATCAGCAGGCGTATTAATAGAACCACTCAGCTTCTTCAACCCTGCCGACTCTAATGTCTGCAGCTTATCCTCCGGCTCCCACAGGTTCCCAAAGCTCCGATACGGCTTGTCCTTTATCGGTTTTGGAGGAATGAGGTAGGACAATGGCGCGTCCAGCGCTTCCTCGTCATACTCCTCACTCGCCTGCAGGTCCTTCAACTTATCCAAGTTCTCTTTCGTGAAATGCTTGTAGAATGACGGCGCTGGAGGGTATACAGACGATAAACTCATTGTTTGTGAAAATGTTATATAAATGTTGGGAGGATAAAAAAAAATTTGGACCCCACGACACTACAAACCAAACATGGCAAAGGGAAAATCCACGCAGGCCGCCAAAAAAAAGGCAAAGGCGAAACAGAAGCAGAAGGCCAAGCCGAGTTTGAATACCATGTTGGACGAGGACCAGGAGCATAAACATAGCTCTTACCATAGCCTCGAATCATTTCTTAAAGAAAACGACTTTTCAATCGAGGCCGTTGAGAGCAAATTACGCCAGGTTGTTGAATCGGCCAATTTCCAACAAGCCGCGGCTGCTGTATCCCCATCCCATGACGACCTGCCATTCACAACTACGAAGAATGACATGCTGGATATTGACGACCTGTACAGCAAGTATGTGGTTGGCAACGAGGAGTGGCTGAAATCGCAGGAGACGACCAAGATGGACGAAATGTCAATGTTGAAGGCCAGCCACATGAGCGATTTTGACAATATCGTCACCAGATATGTCGTGGGGCAGGCAATGAGTCAGCTACAATACGAGGAAGGCTTCAAATCTATGAAGGAGTATCTCGAACCTGGCGAATTCCGCCAGCTCCTGGCCAACTTTTACTTTGACTATCACCGCATCAAACTCCCAAACAATGAACGAATCGACCTAAACAAGCTATTTAAAGAATGCACCGTCGAAACCCTACCCGACCTTATTGCCAAAAAGTTTGAAATTGAGGACGACGAGGAATACGAGGATGAAAAGAAGGATACGAAGGATCAGGGCGATATGGAGATTGGCCTGTACGGTTGGGGCCACTATCTCCAGCCAGAATTAAAACGCCGGCAGGTCATGAAGGAAATGCTATTCTGGTACAAGCTAAAACTAGCTCTATCCCGTATAGACGGATTCACAGCTGCTATGGGATCCCAGCCTCAAGAAACGCCACAATAGCTGCAGTGTAGTCTGGGTTTTCCGTGATGCGGTCAATAATAGCGTGTTGGGATGACGACAAATCGGAACCGCCGCCGCCGCTGCTGCCGCTGCTAACGCCGCCCGGTTTGCAAATGTTTGTTAGTAGCTGCTCAATGCGCAAGTCGCGAGCCTTTGCAATTTCCGCTTCGACGCCGGGGGCGTTGCTGTACGGGTCAAACGTAGCTAATGAATTAATCTCTCTTCGCTGTTCCCACAGCAAATGGTCGTCGCCCTTGCTCGTTTCTGCCGGCTCGTCAAATTGGTACGAAAAATGTTGGATATTGTACACGTCACGAAACGCATAGTCACCGACTCGTGTATATGCTTGAAGAAGCCGCCGCAGATGGACGGTGATGCTGACCCCTGGCGGGCAGTTGTTGATGATAGTCGTGACCTTTGCGCGCTGATCCGTACTCAAAATGAAATAAACGCCGTGGACATAGTTTTCAAACGTAATGAACCCTTTGTTATCCACGTCGTACAAATCGAGCAGAAAGTTGGAGAGGTAGCTGTCGACCGAGTACTGCGCGGTGGGCAAGATTTTAGCAAAAGCTCCTCGGGTGGCGATAAAGTAATGGTTTGCATACACGCGGTCCACAATGCACAAAAACTGGTCCAGCAGCGCTTGAATCTCGGTGAAGCACACGCCTTCCATCAAATTTTGAACAAATTCGTGTGACAGCTCCTTGTTAATGTGTGTATTCTTTTCTAGCACGTTAATGTTGTCCATGCTGCGCCAGGGGATTTGCTCGCGGGGGAATGCTCGCAGGTCGACATGCCTGGGCACGTGCTGGTCAAGCTTGTATAATGGGTGTGCCTTGTTATGAGCATTGGCTGTGAATGGTGGCCTGGCCTCGCACGTCTCACAAATGCTAGCTTCTGGGCACTCTGAGCATATGTAGCGTGTCCCGTATATTATCTGAGTACACTCCGCGCACCGAATCTTGTGATTCACTCTCCCCTTTAATTCAATCAGATCGTCACCTATCCGGCCAAGTAGGTTGAAAAGATGGATAGACTCGGTGGATTCCATGCCACAAATTGTAGCTACTGGTGAGTCCGTGTGTAGCTGGGTATCTAAGACTAGCGGGTGGGTATCTATGCGATGGGTGCTGTGAACACGTTTAGTCTTTTGTCGGTGTTCTCTCTCCCCACTCAAATACAGATATACCCCGTATAGAGCAGCTATCGAACCGGTGCATATCATCACCTCGCGGCTATTCATATCGCGTTGTTTTTGTGTTTTGGGTGGGTGTCGTTGGGAGCAAGCTTAATAACCATCACCACTCCCACCCCAGCCGCATGGGGTATAAACAGCTTAACTTAAGCGCGCTTGGCAACGACACGACTCATGAAAAGGCACTGCCCTTTTTTTTTTTTTTTTTTCTTCCTTCCTTTCTTTCTTTCTATCTTTCTATCTTCCATTTTATTATATATGTACCGTATGGATTGGATTGGGCAATCATAGCTGGAAATAATGCCCTAAACTTTCCCGAAATGCGCGTAGCTTAGGACTCATTGGGAGGGGAAAAGAGAGAGAGAGAAAAAATTCCCTTGTGGCCGCGCTGTTAATTTCCCAAAAACCAATCTATTGGACAACACAATCAATCAACCCTCTAACTTTTCATTCAACCATAACCGACTTATGCTTATTTGGCTCTATCTAACGGCCGTGTTCCTGAACGCCGGCAACTTGTTCATGCAAGTGTTTTTTGCGGTCATGTACTCTGATCTGGAGGCTGACTACATTAACCCGGTTGATTTGTGCAACAAGCTGAACAACGTATGTCTCGACTAAACTGATAAATGCTAACAAAATACAGTGGATCCTTCCTGAGGCTGGTCTTCACGCCTTTGTGTGTGTGCTACTATTGCTAGGTGGGCAATGGTTCACGTTTGCGTTCAACCTGCCGTTGTTGGCGTACAATGCCAACAAGTACATCAAGCAGCAGTACAAGTTAGATGCTACTGAAATCTTCCGAACTGTGACCAGGCACAAGCAAGAAGCTTTCCTAAAACTTGGGATCCATATGCTTCTATTCTTCTACTACTTGTACGCCATGATTGCGACCTTGGTAAACGACGAATAGTTATGAATCAATACCCTGTATAAATGTACATCTTTTTTTTTTTTTTCTTCCACAATTCTTAGTAAGCCTTATTATAAAATTAATGCGGTTTACAATGGCCGATCGACTATAGTCTAGAGCTCTTAAGTAATTATATATACGCAAGTCCCTCGCCTGTTTTAGAAAGGGGATGGTTTATAAAACTTATAAATAGGCGTTAATTATAGACACAAGGCCCCACCATTGGGGAAAAGTGGCTCTAAGGGGACCACCACCCCCCGATCTTGGGAATTTGGGTTGAAATTGTTATAAGCCTTAATAATCGTGATCCTCCCATCCACAAATTTTTTTTTTCTCTTCCTCTCCTTAAAACGCTTACTTTTCACCAACACTTTTTTTTCCTTTCTTTCTTTCTCAGTCTTTCGTTTAAGCCACTTTTTTTTAAGAAAACAAACAAACATGAAGCTGACATTGGTACTGGCTGTTGTTGCGTCGATAACTGGCGTGACAGCCTCTGCGCAAGATCAGATGAAAAACTCTATCGCTTATTCATTGCCGGCCAGAGCCACTGGCTACATTGCACAAAGTGAAGAAGAGGCTCTTGGTGAGGTTGATAAGCGGCAGATTGTAGGCGGCGATGACGGTAGTGGTAACAACAACAATAGCACTGGCCCATCGTCAACTCCATCTGAGAGCAGTGCCATCACATCCACTTCCAAGCCAATCTCGACTCCATCCTCATCCGAAATGACCCCTTCTTCTACGTCGCAACAACAAAGCTCAACATCGCAGAAGGAGTCGACGTCATCATCAGAAGCGTTCTCATCCTCTACACCAGAGGTGTCAAGTACGGAAAGTACTCGTACATCGACTAGTAGAGGGCGGACTTCGGAAACTCCTTCTACTACCACGGGGCCAAAGACGAGTGAGCATTCGCCATCATCATCGTCAACTATCAAGGAAAGCTCACACACTAGCAACAAGAAGAGCTCAACAAAGAAGGACGATAACAAGTCCTCCACCAGCGAGAGCTCATCGGTTGTGGTCCGAACTGTTACACGAGACGGCAAGACTTCGACTTTTGGGTCTACGGTAAGCCGGGAGACTAACAAGACCACATCAAGTGCGACTTCTAGTGCTACCGGTGCATTATCTACGGACGATAGCGATGATGGGGATGGTGGCAGTGGGTTGTCAGACCAGAACAAGAAGGTTGTTATTGGGGTTGTAGTGGGTGTTGGTGGTGCGTTGCTGCTTGCTGGGCTGGGTTTTGTCGCCTGGCGGATTTGGGGCAAGAACAAACAGAGCATTGGCGGGCACATTACGGAAGGTAAGGACGCTTCATTCGATGATGGTTCGAATGTGTTTAGACAAAATATCGATCAGTATCATACGGGTGGCAACCGTGTGAATACGGCCGCCAATTTTTAAGGGGACATGTAAACACACCCCTTTTTTTTCTTCCATATATTACACATATATTATTTTGCATTTATATAGTCTACGTACTCCTATTTTTTGAACGATGTTTATTATTTTCATTTATCACGATTAAGATCGATGATGCTTGTCAGAATATGCTGTGATATTAATTCCGCTTACAGTCCTTATAAAAGAAGGGATTGGGAGCTAGCCTAGCTAGCGCGCTAGCTATATAGGAGTTTTGGGCCCGAGCAGCCGATCTTGATCTTATAAACTTACGCCTTGAATAACTTTTAAGGGGCTGTGTAAGTGCACCCGCTGTTCAGGACATCCTAGGAGCTCGCTCGACTGCACGCGACTAAAAATAGAAGATATTTAAATTTGTTGCGCAGGACGTCCTGTGCGCGCTCTAGACTGTCTTACCGGGTTGCTGCGGCTGTGGACGCGGGTGCCGTAAAACGGTCATGTGCGTATGGTAAGACAGACGAAGAAGCGGCTGAGTGCGATTGATTTTAAAACTTTAACGAGATTGGATGGGTACCTTAACCTTACTGAAATACTAAGCGTTTTACTTAGCGAGCTCGAACAGGGTGGGGGGGGGGGGGGGGGAGGTTCAACGGTGTTGTCATAGAAAAGAAGAATTCTTAAGACAAAAAAAATAAAAAATACAAAAATAAAAAGAGCAAGGGTTGGCACTGCCAAGCAAGCTTGTATTTCCGATATCTAAGGCCTTGGCCAGGAACAGGTAACCGGTCGACGATATATACGTAAATACACACAACCTAATGACTTTGAGTCAATTTGGTAAATATCTTGAGGAATATTGATGTGAATTTTATCTGTAATTTTTCACCGCACGCGTATGGTGGTGATCAACAGCAACAGTCTCTGACGAAACGGCTACAACAAGCGAGTCTCCCCTGTCTGTCTTTACTTAAAAATTGTACATGATGGCAGGGAGTCGTATAAAATATTTGGCTGAAAGTCAACACAACAAGGTGGTGCTATTGGACGACAGAAGGGG
>JAJLUJ010000266.1:0-16157 GCA_030564235.1 Blastobotrys elegans
AAAAACTTTTGAGCCATTTATAACGAATATAGACAAATTTGCTACATTAAATCAGCTTGTGTCACCGAGAATCAGTATCTAGGTTCCGTTTTTTACCTTGTAGTATCAGACAATACTGGTGCAGCGCTAGAACGTGCTTCCGAGTGTGAACTGATTTAAAACCTGTTTGCCTCGATATATATATATCGCCACGCGCGCGGTGCAGCTCTATAGGCTATTTAATGACTTTTCAGTTTGACATGATCAATATTTGAAAGCTTGCGTCGTGTGCCGTCCATGGAAAGGTTTAGAGTGCACCATGGTATACAGAGGGAATATTTATTGGTTCGATTTAAAGGCGCATTCGAATTCTTGGGACTCGAAAAAAAGGTATATAACAACCCCAGCAAGCTCTTCCAAGACCAAAGGTGTTTTTCAAACATCAAGCTTGGTATAACTACATTTCTTTAAAGAAAATGCTGTTTATTTAATTATATAGAAAAAAAAAAAACATTTGGAATAAATTATTGACGGTAATAAAACAATACATATGCATGTTGGTTAACCACATGAGACTGGTTGACATGACGAGAAATCTTGTCGTCGTCAAAGTAGCACCATCCATTCCCGCGGCCCTTGTAAACAAATGCAGTGTAGTGGCCGCCTTTGAGCGTGCCAAAATGGTTTGCTACCGCGTACAATGCGTATTTAAACGGCGGCGATTGGTCACGATTAGGTATTTTGGACAGCTTATGCTCGTCTTCACGCGTAGCGGGCGGCCAATACTCCGTCAAGTCTAAATGGTGCGGGTACGTGACAAACGTTTCAAGCTTGCTCCGTGTCGTGTGGAACCGCTTCAAGTGCACCACCAAACATTTCGGCAGGCGGGCAATACGCAGCGACTTTATACTTTGACGAGGACATTGACATCTAGAACAGAACCACGCATCATCGCCATCCAGCACCTCTTGCTGAGTAAGAAGATCAAAACAGTCCTTCAACGACACATGCGCGTGGTGAAGCGGGATGGGCAGAGTAAGCGATGAAAACGCGTTATACGTAGTTGACGTGAACCCGCACGTTAGACATTGTAAACGTGACTGGTACTGGCCTTGAAAAGTATCCACAATCAACGAATAATCCGACTTGAGGTAACGTTCCCACTCAATAGCCGAGGCCTGCCTCACAGACAGCTCCTCTCGACGCCGCTCTTCAGCTTCAGTCAGGTGCTTCAGCCGCTCCCGATTCCCGCTCGCATTGAGGTCTTCATGCAGACCGTCCAGGATGAAGGTCAAAAACTCCTGGCAGTCTTGCTGGTCGGACCCAGCAAATGTGTCGCGGATCCGACCAGACAATGTCTTTAATGCAGTGGGGCCAACCGTGTGGATATTTGGCTGGTACATTGTGTTTAGCAGGTCGGCAAACGACTTGGCTAGCGCACCGCGGTACCCCAGCCGACTGTTCACATTGACAAGCTTTACATACGAGCCATCTGCAAACGGCAACGCAAACGACGGCGTCCCAGCAATGCTCTGTATAATGCTGTTCATATAACACGTATTCCCAAGGTTTTTCAGCCCACACATAAACTCCTTGGACATATTGTACATTGGTGAGTAGTTTACAGGTCGTGTTGATGAGTGCGGTGGTGGTGGTGGTGTGGCGGCGGCTTGCACTGGCGGTGGCTGTGCCAACACTGCTGGCATTGATGTGTGTTTCGGCGGCGAAAGGTCGTACCTACCATGCTCGTGATGACGGAAATATTCATTCACATCGCGCACAGGCCCGTTGCTCAGTTTGGCTCTTTCTAGTTGTGGCGATCCGGAAGGCATTAAAAGCTGGCCGCCTGGAGGTGCAATCTTGCCGTCAATTTCCATCCACGCGCGAAACCCGCCGACTAACAGACATGGCGCTCGTTTAAGTGGTTTGGAGAATCCATACGTGCCAATCGCCGTCACTAGATTGTGAAGTAACGCCCCGTCTGAGGTGGTGTTATCCGCTGTCGTTGATTCCGTATCGTAATAAACTACCAAATCAAACCCGTGCCGTTGTTCAAAATCCACCCGCTCGAGATGCGGCGATAGTACCATGCTATCCTCCAAATCATTCTCGGTGCTTCCTGGTTTGATGGTGATGGGTTCTACGCATACTGAATGCAACGCGGAGATCCGCCCCGCGTCAAAACACCGCCGCTCCCGGATATCCAACAGCAGGATGGCATCGGGCGCATTCTCGAGGTACATTTGGAGAGTTTCCGCGTTGACGAATTTGGTCTTGGGAAATACTAGTTTCGGTGGTGGTGGTGGTGGTGGTGGTGGTGGTGGTGGTGGTGGTGGTGGCGGCGGCGGTGGTGGCTGTGGAGGAGGAGCCAGTGATTTTGGAACTGATCCGTACAAACTATTGGGTTTCTCGGGCTCTGGTCTAGGCCCTCTAAGCTTTTCAAACCTGGCTTCCAACGGGTCTGACCCGTTGGTAGAATGTGTCTTGCCTACCGGCTTCCGGTTGACCTTAAACTCGAGCCGTGAATCCAAGCTCCGTTCCATGATCTGTGTGTCTACATTGTAAACAATCTGTCGTAGCGTTTGGTAGCCATCCCAGAATGGGGACTTTTTGCCTGTAAACTCGTCAAATTCGGGGTGGTTGGGGATCACTGTGTCTAGTAAGATTTGGGCATGGCAAAAGTCGACATACGCAGACTCATACAACAGTTTTGGCCAGCTGTCCCGGTACTTTTCGAAATGGCCCAGGGCTTGGTTGAACAGGTCGTTTATCCGGTCATGCTCGCCGTAGAAGAGCGTCTGGTATGCTATCTGTTTGAGTTCCTTACTGCTCCGATACTTGCGTGGACTGCTGCCTCCGCCCATATTACTACTGTGGTGGTGGGTCTTTTTTTGAGGGAAAACAAATGCGCCCCGCGGGTTGGGAACTAAAATTGGTGGGAGTTGGTGGTGGTGGTGGTGGTGGTCGGTTCGGAAATGGCAAATCAATAAGCGATGGCTATTAACTGCGGTTGAAAGGTTATATGACGTTATGCCATCCGTATTTGGTCATAGGAACACACGCGCGATAGGATACCGGTAGGTAAAGAGACACACACCAGCGGTATTCAACCCGTAATAGACTGTATTCAGAGATTTTAGACGGTGTTTTGGGTGACTGTGACTTGACTGTGGCGCGCCGCGCTTAGTAATCTCGGACACCTGGGAACCTACGCCAATTAGTAAGCAATGTGGGTTGGTTTGGCGGGTTCAAAGTTGGAAGCGGAGGGGGACAGAGTGTCCTCATACGCCGCTCTATTGGTTGGAGCCTTGTATCTATATTATAACTCCCAAGCACTGACCTGTAGGAGCCCCGTCTATATTGTTTATACCATCCAAACAATGTTTGGAGCCAATGCGGGAAAGTAGGCTACATGTATCAAATCACGTGCGCACAAGCCGCACCAGCGCACCAGCAGCCAGTCAAACAAAACCAATACTACATGTTGCAATGGGGTTTCTTTTCGATTTTAATTAATTAACTACACATCTAGTTCGGACCAATCTTTATGGACATCATCAGGCAAAGATTTCAGCACGTCTTCTAGCTTCCACCGGAACAAATTGCCATTTTTATCACGCCGTTGCGACAACTTTAGCCGCAAAATCTCGCCAACTTCTTCAAACTTGACAAGCAAGTGGTCCAAATCGGACTTGGACAAGGCAGCCGAGACGCAGAACCGAACTCGACTTGACGTTAATGGAGTAGCCGGGTAGCCGACCACCACCACGGCGATTTTTCTAGCCAATAATAACCGCGAGGTCATTGGCATTTTAGTCGGGGTATACAGCATTAAGGGGATAATCGGGCTGTCTTCAATGCCAGACACGATATACCCGAGACGCAGTAGCCCAAGTCGGAGATACCGCGAGTTGTAAGCCAGCCGCCGTAGGCGCTCTTCACCTTCACCAGGCCGCAATTCGCCGGCAATTGTTTTCAATGAGGACTGAATCTGGGCTAGCACTGGCGGAGTCATTGGCTCGGAATAGCAACTACCCATGTTACGAATCTTGAGCTTGTCAATGACAACTTGGCTGCTGGCAATATACCCACCCGTGGCACCAAAAGACTTTGTAAATGTGCCCATCATGACATCAACATTTGCTGGGTCAATTGAAAAGTAATCGCATACACCACGGCCATGGGGCCCCATTGCGCCGATGGAATGCGCCTCGTCGACAAACAGGTAAAGTTTGTACTTGTTACGCAGCTCAATCAGCCCCGGGAGGTTACACATTGTGCCTTCCATAGAGTACAGCCCTTCAACGACCACCATAATCTTCTTCCATGGGCGGTGAGTACGAGGCTGGCCCTGGGAGATTTGTTCCCGGACTAGCCGCTCCAAACCCTTCATGTCATTGTGCTTGAAAACCTTGATAACAGCCTTGGACACTCGGATACCGGTCCGGATAGAGGCGTGGTTGAGCTCGTCGCTAATCACCAGGCAATTCTTGTCCACCAGACTGGCAAACACGTTGGCATTAGTGGCGTACCCCATAGAGTAGATGGACGCGGCCTCCTTGCCCACAAACTCGGCAACCACCTTTTCAGTCTCTAGATGCATGTCAAGGGTGCCGCCAGATGACCGTACGGCACCGGCAACCACCCCGTTATTCACAACGGCTTGTTCGGCAGTCTCGGTACATTGACCGACCGACTGTGCGAACCCCAGGTAGTTGTATGAGGAGAGATTGAGGCAGTCCGTGGTGGTGCCCGGGTAATTGAACGTGTTGTTGTAGTCGTTGCTTGTTCGGTCGTACAGGGTAATGTATCGGCCTGGCACGCCCATGGTTGGCCGGTTGAAGCAATCGGCTAGCCGCTGTTTCAACCGTCGCGAGTAAAACGAGTCAAAATCGCTTAGGAGAGGCGCATAGCCGTTTCGTTCTTTGAAATCGCTGTTGCCCCGTTTGAAGTTTCTCGTGAAGAAGTCACGGATATGCCCAATGATGATTAGAATAAGGTATGCAATATACGTCGTGATGAAGGTAAAGTAATGCGGAAGGTCCTCGTCTTCCAGCTCAACCGGCTTGCCAGGAGTGTGATGCTGAATGTACAAGTCTGTCTTGTTTTCCAACGGGCCAAACTCTTTGTAGTCGAGCTTGAATTGACTAGCATTGTTTGTTGTGTCTGTGTCTGTGTTTGTGTTTGTGTTTGTGTTTGTGTTTGTGTTTGTGTTTGTGTTTGTGTTTGTGTTTGTGCTTGTAGTCGCACTCGACCTAGTCTTTTTCCGTGCCATTGTGTCTTGGTTATCTCGTGAACATGAACAAGTTGGAATAAAGAGACGTGTTTGGTGCGAATTTCGATCGAGGAGAAGGAATTTCACTCGCTCGCCCACCGCCACCCGCCAAAAAACAAAAAACAAAAAACAAAAAAATTTTACCGTCACGGGACTGCGCTAAACCGGAGGTCCGGTAAAAGCCGCCGCCGCCGCCGCCGCCGCCCCCTGTCTTGTCCATTGAGAATAGAACAGGTCAACCCAGTCAGTTGCTGCCTCTAAGTTAGTAGTGGGGTAGGCACCGGCAGGGCAATGAACAATTGCAAAGCCAACTCGTTGCGTTGTTTTAGACATCTAGATTGTTATGGATTGCCTCGGTATTGCTGTTGCTAGCGCTGTTGATTGCTGTTGATTGCTGTTGGTCCTCATCTCTTTCTACTCTCTCCACGAGTGGTGCACAAGCCTGATAAAAACAAAGGTACGGTTGCTGCGGGTACCGTACTTGCTTATAGATCTGGTATCAGTAGAACGAATGCCCGGCTCAACCCGAATCTCGAATCTCGAATCTCGGAATCACTGAAATTTATATGTATTATGTGCGCTCATGGCTGGTAGTACTAGAACGTTAATTATTAGGTATATATGTATACTGGGATACCGTTATAGCTAGCTTTGCTGAGATGCCATTAATTCTGTTGCCATTCTGTTTGGGCAAATGCGGCTGAAGAATATATTTGAAACATTCCACATGCCATGACTGCTTCAGCTGACGAAATGTGAGCTTGCCTGGTTTATAAATTACGGAATTATCTCGAGGATCCTGCTCGAGTTGATTGCGATATAGCGTTTTATGAAAAGATGTAGCAATAAAACTGCTTCCATCAGAAACATGTGCACGCCCTTCAACGCTCCATATATCCAATGCTGTCAAATTTTACCGTTACGGAAACTGCCCATTGGAGCCGGAAATAAGCTTAGGTTACTGTATATGGCAGTCCAGCTCATGATCTACTTACCGGGCCTATACCGTATAAAGGTTTAGGGACACTGCACAGATCTCGAGGGTTCGCTGTGGTATCTGAATCATTCCATTCTAGGCAAGTGCAAATCTTTGTTTCCTAGCTCTATGTTGCTATGCTAGCAGCGCTGGAAGTGTACGAAACCAATTGCAAAAGGTATGAACAAGAACATGGCCAGGCCGTTAATGTTTATTTGTATCTAGCTAGTACTGGACCTTATTAAACTAATTAAGCCTTAAATTCAACCCCCTTAATTCACCTACAAGGATACAGCGTTCCGTTCCATTCCATTCCAAAACAGACTCTGCTGCTAGCCCTTAAGATGAAGGGAAAAAGCCAAAACTAAAACACACCCACGTCATGCCTTAACTCTAACTTTTCAGATCCCTTTTTTTTTTTTTTTTTTTTTTTTTTTTTTTTTTTTTTTTTTTTTTTTTTTTTTTTTTTTTTTTTTTTTTTTTTTTTCCCAATTTTTCCCAAATTTTTGTGTTGTCCCAATATATATATATTTTTTCCTTTCTCTTTCAACGACAACCACTTTTTTTTTTTGCCAACTTTTTCTACACTTTTCACGTTGACATTGGATGGGTTATCGTTTCGTATCATAAGATGCATCATTTGTCTTCATCGCCGGATGCGCTGAACACAAATACGTCTTCAAGCACAAACAAGACCACGACGGCCCACGCAACGTCGCTAACAGCCACAAGCGCCAATGCCAACACCACCACGCGGTATCCACACGGCGTCAATTCCAAACTCCACTACATTCTACACAAAGACTCGCAACAATCGCTTAAACAGACGAGCCTAATGTCAAGCAATGACCGGTCCAACAGTGTTGGCAGTATGAAGAAGCACCCTCACCACCACTCTCGAGCAAATTCCAACCGCAGCTTAAGCGCCACTGCTGCTACTACCACGACAAACGTAAGCATGCCATTCTCCTCCTCCTCACCCCCCGTCCACTCGCCGTTATCTGCCTTGTCCACGCCCAAGGGCTCACCAAGCGCACCATCTTCACCAATTCACAACCTCCAAGGCCCCGGGTCGAGCTCGAGTGTTAGCGTGAAGGAAACGCACCACATCAACATTGACTATGATCCGGTGAGCGGGCGGAAGATGCTCAACAAGTATGAAGTGATCAAGGAATTAGGCAGGGGCCAGCATGGCAAGGTTAAACTAGGGCGTGATGTTGATAGCGGGGATTATGTGGCGATTAAGATTGTGGATAGGACAACAAGGCCACGACTCGGCAGGCATAATGCATCATCAACTCAAGAAGAAAAGATTAAACGTGAGATTGCAATCCTCAAGAAATGCGACCATCCAAACATTGTCCGCCTGATTGAAGTCCTGGACGATTCAACCTCCAAGAAAATATACCTTGTTTTGGAATACCTAGAAAAGGGCGAGGTGACATGGCAAACTGAGAGCGGCACTGCAGCAATGAGCAGGAAACTGGCAAAGTCGACATGCCGGGATATCCTTCTGGGACTCGAATACCTTCACTACCAAGGGATTGTGCATCGTGATATCAAGCCGGCAAATCTGCTTCTTTCTAGAGACGGCAAGGTGAAGATTAGCGATTTTGGCGTGTCTTATGTTTCCTCGGGCGGGGACGTGGATGAATACGAACTGGCCAAAACGGCAGGCACACCGGCATTTTTCGCTCCCGAACTGTGCGTGACGAGGATGGAAAAACGACCATTGATTACAAAAAAGATTGACATTTGGGCCGTCGGCGTTACCCTGTTTTGTTTGATATACGGGCGGGTCCCGTTCATAGCAGAGTCTGAGTTTGAGCTGTTTAACGTGATTGCCGACCAGCCGTTGGTCTTCCCAGATGAAGAGGTGCCAGTTGCGTCCAGCTCGGCGCCGCCCAGCAGCTCGGCGCCCAAAATGACAATGTTTTATAACACTCACGAGACGACGGCAAGTAGAGAGATTAACAAGCGACAGACGGTTCACGAAACGACAACGAGTCCAATGGATGCTGATCTTGAGCTCGCCAAAGACTTGATGCGGAAAATGATGGAAAAGGACCCTGAGAAGCGGGTTGATATTGCAGAAATTAAGCGTCATCCATGGATCTGCGACGGTATGGACAATTTGGAACAAACGGAATTTCTACAAAACCCCGTTGAGGACCGGATTGAAGTTAGCGGCGATGAAGTGAGGCATGCTGTCCAGGGAATTACTGGTAAGATCAAACGCGGGTTGTCCAGGTTTGGATCCACCGCGTTGCAATTTGCCGGGTTGCGGCGAAGAAAGAGCTCGACTAGTTCAAACGCCTCGTCGCGTATCCTATCACCTTCGCAAGGACCCAGCACATCAACATCGCGGTCTAGCTCACGTGAGCGAAGACCCCCAACGTCTCGGCACTCGCCTGCCGAAACGTCACTGCTACGAAAACCGCCGCCATCAACTAACCAGGACAGGCAGGCAATGCCGCCACCGCCACGTAAAAAAATGACAATGAGCGGTAAAGATCTTAATTTGAATGCGCTTTTGGAAGATGATGACGACGATGCCGAACCAAATGTACAAAACCTACGGCATCTTGGACGAGGAGGACGAGGAGGAGAAGATGATAATGATAACGAATTTTACGACGATGATGATGATGATGATGATGACGACGACGACGACGAGTTTGCACATATGGGAGAGTTTGCAACTCCGTTTAATATTGACGAGTTTGACGATTTTACAAAATTTGATACTGCCAGCGCGATGGGGACCACAACCTCAGCAGGGACAGCAAAGCGCAATAAACCCCGCCGCCAACTCTCCACCTCCTCGTCGTCATCGGATGAAGACAATGGGGAGCTAACGTTGGTGCTGGGCCCGCCTAGAGCATTGTCACAGTCGCCCCACGCCCGTCTTTCACGAACAAGTCAGCAACGGCTAGTCTCCAACCCAGAGTCGCCTGTTGCGGAAGGAGGTGCACAAGAGGAGAAGGAAGAAGAGGAGAAGGAGGAGGAGACATTGAATAGACATAGGAGTAGGAGCGTGACTGTGGGCATGCTTCAGCGAGGCAATTCGTACCAAAAAGATGGACGATAGTTTATTTATTAAAAAAAAAAATCATGTAATTACACACAACCATCCAATTCCGGCAAACAAAATGCCCACGGGGAACGTTGCCAAAAAGACTCTTGACGGCAACACTCCCGAATGCTTTAGACCATTGGTCGTTGAATAAATAGCCCAGGCCACCAGTACGGTGTCAATCGGCAGGCGAATGAGTCGGTGGCCAACAAACCCCGACAAAACGGATGCGATACACAGCGGAAACAGGGAATAACCAGTAACACACAATGCATGGAAATACGAAATGGTGCCTCCCAGCAACTTGATATTGAGAGTCACAATAACCTGGCCCAACCACATTACGCAAAACAGCCCAGAAAACACTAGTGAGGCTTGGTGGTTTGGTGCCATCATTGACAGAGAGGTAGAGATCATTAGACAAAACACCAATGGGCCCCACAAGTCCCATTCCTGGGCTTCGCTTGCCGACATTGTGTCGTCGGCGGCCGTGCGCCACACCACCTGGCGTAGTCGCATCCCCACCGCTTTGATGTCTCGTAGCAAGGTGGTGGTGACTGGCTCGTCGAGTGTATCGCCGCCCATGAACCGGCGCTGCTCCAGCCGTTCTGAACCAACCTGTGTCGTGCTCGGTGGTTCAGGAATGTTTAGACCTGATGACCCAAAGCCTTGATACCGGTCTTGTTGTGGGAGTTGTGGCTCAGATGAGGTGGCGGCGTGTTCGTCATCCTTGATGATGAATTGTTCCTCTATGTCATCTTCGAGGAGGAGATCGTCGTCTTGTTCGTGCTGGTTGTTGGCGTTTTGGTACGACATATTGCGTTGGAACCCGGGTTTTGTTATTGTCGTGTTCAATTAAAACGTGAAGAAAAGAAAAAAAATGTGTGTGTGAGTTGGGAGAGAGCGTGTTTGGCGCGCGCGCGCGCAACCCTTTTTCTTTCTTCACACGTTAAATCCATCCACAAGCTTTGGGTGACACATATTTTTGCAAGTTTCTCCCTTGCGTTCCAGTTGTGTATTTGTAATGAGTGTATTTTGACACTATATATATATATATATGTATATCCTCTTGCCGTCGATCGAATCGCAGGTCTGTACACGTGTCGCATCTCTGTAACTAGTATAACCCAGTTGAGAGGAATATAGAGTACTGAATAACCCCGCTACTTTAGAATGAGCTTTTGAGCCACACGTGGGTATCCTCCCCTGGTTAATTATTTAGACGGTTTACATGCCTGAACCTGGGCACAACCCATACGGTTAGAAAGCGTTAAGGCCTTATACGTACGTGCGGTGTTTGGATAATTTAACAATTATAAGGTCTTTTTTAAAAGACACGTCACATTTCCGGCTACTGGCCTCTCTATCTAAACTTAACCACAGTATTATATCGAACATGCATAAGCGCTAGTAACTTTTATGGGAGTATCCGGCTGGCCGACTGGTTTACTAACATAGCTGCATTGACTGCGGGTATTGTGCATCCGGATAGTGCGTCAACAAATGATATATATATCTGAGGCCTTGTAGAATATTAGAACTGTTTCAGTCCGGATCCAGTGTACGCGTCTCTTTAAGGTTCACTGCCCAGACATTTTGTGAGATATCGATATCTTGAATGCGCCACTAGTAGCTAGTGCACCTGATTAAACCCCTGCAGTCACCTTCGAGCCGCAAATCCCAATCATCCAAGAATTTTACAGTTTTGACCCTAAGCTTCAATCACGGCTGTTCGGCCACATCTAGAAGCTTGACAGCGGTTGACGCCTATACCATGATCAAAAAGAGAAGCTATAGTTTTGGTGGCAGTTTTGTTTGACGCCCTGGGGTATATTTTCCGTACCCTTTCGACCGATCGGCAAAAGACAATTGCTTAAGAGCTCGATGACTTTGTATACGCCACAGAACAGTTATTAATCCGGATCCTTCTTCTTCCACCATCCATGTTCGCAGCTACATGGCACGTGTACTAGGCCGCCTTTTGGTCTATCAATGTGCATCCCTGGCCATGGCAGGGTAAGAAAGTGGATGCCAAACCTGCGCGACTGTCTCGCAATTTCCTGTGCATACAGCAGCGCCAAACTGCCTACACAAGTAATTAACATGATAGCAAAGACGAGATAACACGTCCGTGGATGGAACAAGTGAAAAGCATTTCACTTGCCTGGCTTTGAAAAATGATGTGCTGTCTTTCATAATACAACGGATCTGGCGGCGTAATGAAAGCTATTGGTGGGTTAGCTGTCCTGCTTGTCTTCTTTGGCAGTTTTGTCTCCACCGCAGCCATCGCCGATTACAGACTACGTTCGTCGACGAGCAAGATACAGCACCCCGGGATGGTGGAAACTTTTACAAGAGAAATCTGCGCAATATTGCCTCTTTGCTCTCATCTTAGTTACATCTACCAACCTTCCCGAGTGGTCGGGTACACACAGGGTTACGATGGATATCTCATTTCGAAATGTTCATATGCACTTGCTCAATTGCTGCCGTCCTAATTTTCCTTAAAGCGAAAAGGTAGATTTCAAGTTGGATTATGGAAACGGTTCGGTAAGACCAAGCTGTAACGAGCGGGTTTCTAGAAAGAAGGGTATTCGCTACGGCACAAAATGGGCCATGTTCCATACATACCTGCCAAGCATAGAAATACATAGGGCTCTGGTTATGCATGAATGAAGGTGTTTTTCCCCCCGTCTTTTCTTCTTTACCTTCTTTAGCTCATCTGTACATGTGAAATTAATCATAGGCGAGTATACATATTTATAAACAGTTAGTCTCACCATCCCATTTGTTTTCGTGTTTGCTCGCTCAACAGCCCCACTGAAGGACCTTCACGAAGATTGTAAAAAGGCAATGACGCACACAATGCACCACAGCGCTGCACATTTTACACTAATTCACAGCATCTATTTACTTTATGTTTATCATCCCCAATTGCTAGCTCGATTCTTGCTTCTAAACGCGTACGGGTTCTTGCGATTTTTTTCTTTTTTTTTTCTTTATTATTTTCTGATTTAATTTTTCTCAGTATGAACAGCTAAGCTATTTTCTCTACGCGCGGAATTCTTAATTACATTACAAGCGTTGGTAGCTACAGAAATCACTCCGATTTCGGAACGAATTCCTGCTAGTATCTTCTTGTTTCTCTGGCCAGGTGTGGTGGCATTCAAATCTCTTTTTGACGTCCACGTTCTATATACCTCTTTATATATATTATAATTGTCAGGCGGACAGTCTCAGCCGCATATGTGGACTGGCGGCCGGCACGGCTACTTTCTATTTCCAACACCGGTATTGGCGTTGACTTACATATGCCCCGTGTACTTGATCGCCGCAAGGCATGATCCTGCACCTTCGTAATAGGTAGGGGCTTTTTATAGCGGTGCTCGATGCCCCGGGTGTGTGTGTGTGTGTGTGTGTGTGTGGTAATTGGCCTGGTCTGTTAACAATTGTTTCTTGTTGTTCTGTATTGTCAATTGCGCACTGTGGGTGTTTGGCGGGGAAAACGCGGAGGAAAAAGATTGCGCCTTGACTTTTTTTTTTTTTGACTTGAAATCATTTTATTGTTAATTACATAAATAGAAAAAATTAAATATAATAGGTTGGACCTTTTTATAGCAGTGCTCGAGGCCCGGGTTATTGTTGTTGGTTCGAATTTTTTGTTGTTTTTGGTTCCTTTTTCTGTTTTATCCACTGATTAGATTAGTAGGGCCCCGATTTCGGCTCTGGCAAGATTGCGCCGCACGACATGCGGCGCAAAGCCGCAATATGAGCACCGCCTCATATCTGACCGTGAATGGCCAAATCACGTGGCACTTTGGCCGAGTTGGTTAAGGCGAGAGATTAGAACTACAATTTCTGATTATCTCTTGGGCTCTGCCCGCGCAGGTTCAAATCCTGCAGGTGTCGATTTCTTTTTGCTCTCACGGGATACACGATATTTTTTTTGACATCGAATAGATATGAACCGAAAGACAATTGGCCGGGAATTCATATGGTATAAAAATCATTAGGATTGACCAAGAATTGAGGTGGTGGTGGTCCGTTAAAGTTGACCTTGTGATGAAAACATGATTCGACGACCCCCCGCCAAATTTTACAAATATAAAACCTGATGGCGGCTTGGTTCCTATTACATCGCCCCAGTCTGTATGACATAACCCGAGGAAAAATATTAAGACGGTTTGAAAGTAGTTGTTCGAGGTTGCATAAACTAAACATTCGGTAACAGATGTTTTCTTTCCGAACATGTCCCCCCCCCTGAGTGCCACAAATTAGAAATACACTTGGTAAAATAAATAAATAAAACTATTAAAGATTCTCTAGATTCTATAAATAGGCGGCTGTCGGGTCGGTATCAAATGTCCAATTTTCAAACCATTCAATGCTAGGCTCCAGGTTACCTCCATCCCAGATCAAGTCTTGTGGCATGGCGGGGATAGTTGGCGGGGCTGGTGGCGGTGGTACTGGTGTACGCAGGCCTTGATTACCAGTCGGTGATATTGACGACGCAGGACTGGACTCCTCGGTGGCAGTGTTTGCCAAACCCGGCAGCGACTGGACAACCCCATTCGGGTTATACTGCCCTAGAGATGAAAAATGTCGGTCATTAATACCCGGATGGCCATGGGCCAGTCCAACAGTCATCAAAGACTCGTGAGTTTCAGAAAACCGCATACACACCATATGGTTCAAAGAACGCAGTGACCATTGACATTCCTTGGCCATTGCGAACCGGCTATCCGCTGCAAACATATCAATGAGCTTCATGCCTCGCAACAATATCGCAGACAGTTCGGAATGACTGCCAATAGCACCGTTAATAAATAAAATCAGGACAAGACAGGCACTATGCAGCGTTGTTAGTGTCAGCCACCAGCAAGTATGGATTCGGTCGTCGTCTCCATGCGTATTCAATAGTAAATCTTCAATAACATTGATAATACCCTGCGCGGACGCTAGAATCGCCCGCTGGTCCACAGTCGATACGGTAGTCGCCCATTGGAACGGCGACGCAGCCAGAGCCAGAACCGACATTCGAAAAGTGTAGAGAATACACTCATAATACTGCAGCCGGAACTGAGCAATCATATTTTCATCGCATTCATGCGGCGAAACTTTTTCAAGCTCCGACTTTAAATTTCGCAGACCAACATCACACCCCAGCCCAAACTCGTTTTGCATTGAACTGTTCCACTCAATCAATTCACTGTGTACACGGGCAGTCACGCCTCTGGGTGTTTGCCCCGACGGCGCGCCAGCCGCTCTCGATTCACATAATGGGGATACGGACTGTGCGAGGCGGATCAGCCCGTACGCCATTGGAGTCAACCACCCATCGTCCACGTAATTGGTCAATGGGTCCCACGTGATTTCTTCATCGCGGATTAGAAAAGACCGGCCCAAATCCATCGAAATCAGTCGGTCTAGCATGAAACAGCACCAGAATATACGGACCGTCTTCAGCTTGTCATAACCCTGACGTTCATTATACAGCGCCTTTTTCATAATACCCAGCCCATATGCCAGGTTAAGAGCCATTCGCAAAACGGTCCACACTGCGGCTTGTCGCGAGCAGGCACGCAGGTATATAGTCAGCAAAAGCAGCCCCTGTACAATCTCGATCGATTCCCATTCAAAGGCAAATGCTTGGAGCGTAGAATATGCGTCGTCAAACAGCTTCTCTTCTAATCCGCTTGGGTACTGTTTAAACTCGTTAATCTCTGACCACCGCATGGAGATGGCGCACACGGCATGGAACATGGCAATAAATAAGCGGCATTCCGGCTGGTCCTGCTTGTCACGGGCTGTATGGTACTGCTTAATAAACATGTGTCTGTGAAGAATGGCGAAATACGGGTTTACGTGGTCAAAAAAGTACGTCAACAGGTAGTCTTCCATCTCACTCGACAAAAGCTTTTCAGGGGCCATAATCGGTCGCGGTTTGAGGTAGTGCAGCCCAGACATGTTATAACCGTAGCCCTGTGGCCGAGGCACCTCCGCCTTGTTCTGGTGGTTGTGGTTTAATGCCCTTTTCAGATTTGAACCAAAAATATTGCCAATGATGGGCCATTGGCGGTTGGAGAACCGAATCTTCATATTCTCTCTAAACTGAGGATCAGTATCGATTGTCGTCTTTATCGCCTCGTTTTCCTGAATGTTTGCATTGTCAAACCCTTTGTGGCCGTTGCGCCGATACCGGTCCACAGTTTTTTCCAACTGGTTGATCCGGTCTAGCAGCTTATTCACAACATCGTCGTTGGTGAACTGAGGAGCTCTGATAGAACCGCCTTGTTCGTTTTGGTTCATGGTTGCGTTGACACTGCTAGTGTAAATGTTTCCGTTGGTTTGCTGTTGAATGGCGCTGGAGTAGATGCAAACACGGCCGTTTTTCTCGCATTTTTGGCAGGGGTTTAGTCCATCACATTTGGTCTTGGACCTTTTGCATACATCACATGCCTTGGCTACTCGTAGCCTCTCGCGAGCTTGCTTGGATGACTGTTTGTTGTTTCCGTCATAGCCGGCCGGACTTGCCGATGGCGATTGTGGCGAGGACGCAGAGTGACGTTCCCCGCCGCGAGAACCACCACGGTTGGATATGTTAAGTTCAGCCTGGTCAGCAGAACGCTTTGACATTTTGTTTTTTACTTGTTTGCCACGATTAGAGTGTGTCGTTAAAAAAAAACAATTGAAAAAAATGGCTCGCGGGTTGGGAGGAGAGAACCGGCCCGCTCGGAGTCATCGCCGACATTCGGAGGCTCCATAGATTTGCCATTAAATAAAGATTGCTTCCATCGTGACCTCATGAGCTTGCAATTGGAAGATTGGTATAGACGGCTGCCAGTGAATTG
>JAJLUJ010000267.1:0-16012 GCA_030564235.1 Blastobotrys elegans
TTAATTTATAAGATCTCGAGGATCGATCGATCCATAAGCCGATCGGGATCATGCACCGGATCCGATATATCCCGGATGCTTGTACACGCGTATATATATGTAAAGAGAGAATCACGAACAGGCATCTTTTGTCAACTCATTCACCGTAAGCCCTAGTTATAAGCGTGCGTACTTAAATTTATATAATTGATATATTGGGCCCGGCTTGCATGCATGGGCTTCTAAAGGCCGGCAACCGCATTTATATATACAATTGAGTCTAGGTTATTTAAATATATATATACTTAACAATTTGTCTCCCCTTGGAATCCATAGCATATATATACACGTATATATATAGTATACGGTTGTTTTTGCGATCAATATCGATCTTTGTTTTGATGTGCTAGCTACACACATGTATACGTTATATATATACTAGCTAGCTATATATTATATTTTAAATTGTTCGAATCAATCAATTGACCAATCGGGAATATTCTTCTAACTCGGATCCCAATATATCGATATCTTAAAAAGGCGTTTTATACATATATATATGGGCGCCGGCGCCATATATGGCAAAAATTCCAGCAAATCCCTGTTGATGGGGCGGGTACAAGCTTCGAACCATGGCAGTATTGTACGCGTAATATTAGTTATAACGTTAATTAGCTATAGATATATATATCATATATAGCTCGATCGATCGAGATCTCGAGCGAGCGATCGCTGGTTACCATGCATATGGATATTTCAAACCAGCCTATAGATAGCTAGCTAGCCTAGGCTAGCTATATATAGGCTGTTCAAAAAGAGATCGTCCAAGAATGGCGAGCGTTTCGGGGCCGGCGAGAACGTTAACAATTGCTGTTTGTAACGTACGACGTCTGTACGCGTGCACCATATGGTATGTGGCGGTGGATTGTTTTGTGGGCCCGGCAAGTGTGTGCACATATGAGCTAGCGCTAGCAAGCTTACATACATGTACGGTATGCAGATCATAATCCTGGGCGAGCTAGCGTATACGCCGTCCATGGTTGGTGTGTGTGCGTGTATGTGTGCACATGTGTATATATATATATATATCAGGTATACCCTTGACATGCCGATCATCACCAATATATATATATGAAATTCCAAATCGAAGAAAAATAATAATAGTAAATTCTTCACGATACACACGCCATGCATGCGCATGCATGGCTAGCTGCTAGTATACGCGTACCCCACAGCCAGCCGATTAAATTTCTATACCGCCTCCTTTGTACATATGACTCCTTCCAGATCACTATAAAAGAAGATTAGTTTCCACCCACCCTCCTACTTTTTTTTCCTTCTTTCTTCTCGTCATCAATCGATCTATTCACTCTTTTGCCACACACTTCTCTACACTCTATAAAAATGCAATTCTCTATCGCTGCTATTTTCGCTATCGCTACTGTCGCCATTGCCACTTCTGGTGATACTGTCACCAAGCACGGTGATTTGGGTGGTGTCGGCGGTGCCGGTGGTGGTGTCGCCCCAGGATCTCAAGATGACGACAAGAAGGGCGGTCTTTTGGGCGGTTTGTTGAAGCGAGGCGGTGACGGTGGTAACGCCGGTGGTATCTCCAACTCCAACTCTGACACTGCTATCCCACCAAAGGACCACGGTTTGTTGCACGGTCTTTTGGGCGGCGACAAGCAATAAGTACATTCGCTTTAAACCTGGGTTGTTATAATTTAACTTTCTTACTGTACACAAAACTTATTAATTAATCTTTCAACAAAACTGAATTAATGCCATCCTTTTTGCTGCATCGCTCATGAATTATAATATTATACATATGTTCCCAAGTTTCTACATTCTTTATAATTCCCGTGCGGTGGATATTCAAGGTTTTGAGCCAGTCGATTGGTTGCGTCCGTATTTAGGGAACAATTAATATATAGTCACACCTGAGCCGCATATTTGTCTTTTAAGATTTTTGTAATACGGTTGTTGCAAAACGGGGTGTAAAACCAATTGAGTTTAGCGCTTTCTACAGTGGTATACAATATATACAATAAATTACTATAACACAGAGGCTGTGTCCTCGTCGTGTGTAGGCTCTCAACTTTCCACGCTCGAGGTGGGGGTCATGATGAGCATATCAACCCCATGCTACTTGTCACCCAAAACATAATTGTTGTGGGGAATATAACCCAACAATGACTACGCCTCCTGTTTTACCGTGTGACTCTATCTGTTTTGATAGCTATATACATGAATCAGCATTCGACAACCCTAAAGTATACTGTCTGTTATGTTTAATCAGAGTAAATGTAGGCATCCATGATTGTTAACGATCAGGAAAGTTGTACCAAGGTGGTCGGCGATCGAGCATATGGAGTTATTGGCTTATAAGCTACATCTATATATCTGTGTAGAAAGCAACAAATGAGGTTAACCAACGACTTATTACGTTGTTAACAATTGCTTATGTACCGAGGATGGATCCGTTGCAACTCATATCATCGTTTGGTAAAGGCAAAAGATATGGGTTGTGCTCCAAAGCCTATGCCTTGCAACATGTATCTCTGCAGTTCATCTAGTGACATTTAAGAGAAGGGGGGGCTAGAAAAGAATATACCTGTCGTCATTTATTGATGTTTCCTGAGGACAAACTGATGACAGAACAGAACAAGATAAGATACAGGATTAAAGTTGACTGACTTCTGTTTGACATTATGGATATAAATGCACGGTACATATAAATTGGCCAGTGTCGTACGAACGAGTAACAATTAGGCTACCAATAGTCCCCTCCTATTATAATATACTGTGTGTAATTGGATGATAAAACGTCTGAAATATCGCACGTGCCTGGTTTAAATTCTTAGCAGATGTTATAACTCTCAAGGTACGCTATATATTCCCAACTAATTAATAACAGCTTGCTACCTCATGAGTGAAACATTTTTCTGCTTTTTATCGAATATTATCAGATTGGGCCTGGATATATATTTATAAGATCCGCGGTATTATATATACGGCTTACCATAACGAGGAGTAAAGAAACGTGAAAATGCGATGTGTCAGCAAGGTCACAACTTCTAAGGCTTAATAAAAAGAGGCCATATAAAGGCCAGTCTTATTACAGTGGAACACTCTCGCCCTACGCGCTGTTAGATCTAAACTACAAACAGAGAAGAGCAACTACGTGACCTAGTTAAGGCCCACCCCTACCACATAAGTTGCCAAAAAACAAAAGTATGGACAGTCTCCTCACTTTTGTCTACAAATGGAATAGCCCGGTCCGAAATACGGGCATTGGCGAGGTACGGATATCGAGCCGCATTTGAACGGTAAATATTATTAAGCCTAGGTACCTACCTCAAAACCTTACGATATAACGGACATACTTGCGGGTAAGTTATATAAGATATTATGGTTAATATTATCCAGGTCAAACCTTTTTGTACGCTATTATTAACGTATACCTGCCATATGTATATACAATGGCGCCAACCACACGTTATAAGCGTTAAAGGCGCGCCAATTGTAAAACATCCCATGATGGGCCAAGTATTTTAGCCAATGAGTCAACAAACTAAGGCCTAAGGTCATAGTAGAGAACATTCTTGTCTATGTGGCTGCAGGGCTCGTTTCGATCGGTTTTTGTAAGAATTGCGCCAGGAAACGGATCCGATTACGCACCGCACTCGCTCGCGCGCGCTCGCGAGCACACCGATGGGAACAATATTATAATTATATTATATTGTTGGGAAAAAAATTTTCGGCATTTTTTATCTGATCCTAGAAATCTAATCAATCAGCGAATGAGAATCCGGCATTGCTCCCTCTCTCCTCTTTATTATAAAAATTTCCCTTCTTTCCAAAAACTTTTTTTTTTTTATCAATCTAATCATTTTCACACAGACACATTCCAATCATGGTGACAACCAAGAAACCTCTAGCACCTGCTGCCAAAACCACAAAGTCCAAGGTGACCAAGGAGCCAATTACAGCAAAAAAGACACTCATTGCTGCTCCATCTCCTTATCCTAAACCATCATCATCACACACCACGCCATCGTCGTCGTCGCCTTCATCGACGGCACCCATGCTGACGACGTCGAAGGTATGGGTTGTGCCTCCACGTCCCAAGCCTGGTCGGAAGCCATCTGCTGATACTCCACCAAGCAAGCGAAAGGCTCAGAACCGAGCTGCCCAACGTGCGTTCCGAGAACGACGGGCAGCTAGAGTTAACGAGCTGGAAGACGAGTTGGAAAAGATGTCCAAAGAACGGGACGAACGTGAAGCATTGCTACAGACTGAGCTCGAAAAGATTATCAAAGACAATGAGGAGTTGAAAAACAGTTTGAAGGTCATCACTAAGACAAAGACCACCTCGGAAGAAGCCAAGGAAAATGAGAAAAATGATGACCACCAACCGGAAGTGTCCATTGCAGATTTGGATCGTGCTTTGGAACAAAAGCTTCCGGTTAAGGTAACCGAAGAAGAAGAACAAGAAGAGTTTGACGACGACGATAAGTGCGGGTTTTGCATTAAAGACAGTTGTCTATGTGAAAGCGTGGGTTTGAAGCCTTCGTCGCAATCGTCGTCCTTGCCACGTCAGCCCACTGTTATGGAGATTGACTTTACCGAGCAGTTTGCAAAGCCACCAAAGAAGGAATGCCAGTTTTGCGAAAAGAGCCCATGCGGGTGTTTCCAAGCCATCAGACTGCCTCCATTAAACTCCATGCCGTCTCCACCTCCTTCCGAGTCTGAGATGCCACCAAGCCCTCGTCGAACAATCAGCAGCAACAAACTACCGACAATGCAGCCACACCCTTCCCTACCAGCAATATCTGGACCGGTGTATGAATGCACAGGCACACCGGGCAACTGCATGCAATGCCAGCGAGACCCAATGTCTACTTTATTCTGCACAACACTAGCTTCCCGAGCCAAAATGAGCCCAAACCCAAACGGCACATTCATTCCAGTTTCCGCCGCGTACCAGACACTATCACGGCACAAGGACTTTATAAACGCGGATATGGGACGGCTGGTTGGAAAGCTACAGACACACGGAGGGCAGGTTGAGGTGTCCTCCGTTGCCAGCGTTTTGCGACAACTTGATAAGCGGCTATATGAGTAGTTTCTTATTATTTTTTTATTTTTATTTTTATAAATCTCTCTCTCTCTCTTTTTATATTTAATTTATTGCGCAATACGTATCGTATAATCCGGACCGCTCTTGGTGATATATCGGACCCATGGATAAGACTGGTACTGCAGCTTTGGTTCGATAATCTTCAAGTACCGGACCTGAATGCCCGAAGTGGTAAAGTATGGAATTGTAAAGTTGACGGAGATTGGGCGTTTCATTTTAGCGTGAACATCTGAATCCTTCACTGACGGGAGGCCGAGCTCAGCCCGCATTGAAAACTCTCGAGACCCGCCAAACTGTTTAATCTTCCACACAATGGAAGACTTTTCTGGGTGCCATTTGACCCCACCCGCGCTGGTCTTGAACTTTGGCGAGTCGGCATCATCAGGAACTGGGATTTCAATCTCAACGTTATTTGCACTAGACCGTTTCTTGAATTGTGCTCTAGCCCGTGCCAAAATCTCCACCCGTGAGTTGGAATGGTTTATAACCTTGCAGTCTACCCAAATCAATGGTTTGACATTGGTATTGAGCCGGTAGCTCATGAGCTCAAACTCTCCGTCTGGTGGGATGAACGAAATTGTCCGGTCGTTTTCAAATCTCGACAACCGTACGCATTGATGGAACTTTACATCCTCCATCTCAATTGCCTTACCGCTGCCTGACCTTTCGCTGCCGCCTCCACCTACAGACTGACCTGTAGTATTAGACTGGTGGTCAAAAATGACCTTATCATTGAGCCCCAATCGCAATTCTGGCATACCCGACAGGTAACACTTCATTTGTACAGAACCTAGAATCTCGCTTCGAATGACTTGACCGTTTGGAGACACGAGCATGTTGACAGACTCAACCACATCCAAAAATGCCTCGTTTTTGCGGTAGGTGATGTCCTCGCCACGCCATGATACGGCGTTCGTGACGGCGACTGGCGGCCTGGCCTGGACATCCAGCGCATGCGATTCCTGGGTAATGTATTCTTGCAGGATTTTTGTATCGGTTGTTTGTGGGTAGCCATAATCCATCATCTCGTCAAGAAGTTCGTATATAATGACAAAATTGTCGCGAATCGACTCCTCTTCCAGCTCTTTAAAGTACTCTGTCAGGACCTTGACAATGCGATGCAGAAACAACAAAATCTCTGTGGCATTCGAATTGCGCTTGGTCAGCGCCAACAGGTACAGGTTGTTGTGTGTAATGTATAAATAGTTGACACCTTCGTGCGAAAAGCACGGTGGCACGGCAGATGATTCCTCTTCAGCTTCTAGCAAAAGCATCGGAAACTTTTCCACCGCACTCATTGGGATGTCGCCTCTATAGTTTCTTGCAAGCAGCGGTTTGCCCTTCAGGTCAAGGAAGAAAATCGCAGATGCCATTGTTCTTTCTTTCTTTCTCTTTTTTTTTTTTTTTTTTTTTTGTTTTTGGTCTTGTTCCTGAGAAGATGTGTTGTGGAACTAAATTTGGACACGAAATTTTAAATTTTTCCTTTCGGAATTGGGATTTTTTTCTTTCTTTCTACAATGGAGTCAACGAATCAAGTTTGGGACTTACTCAAGAAACTCAGAGACGCCCAGGAAAAAAAGGATGACCCGAGCTTGATTACCGACTACAAAAACGCACTGAAATATGTGGTTTATAAATCGGTCAAGGATACAAACGTGATGGAGGAGATTAAACGTCTGGTTGAGGATCAGAAACGATACGAGGATCAGTGGAGCAGCGCCCGCCAGGAACTAGTCCGCAAGCAGCAGACCCGTGAGCAGGGCCAGGAAAAGGTTTCGAAACTATTTGCGATTATTGGTGCAGCAAGCACGGCCTCAGACAACTCTGAAGAATCGCGAGCCAAAGAGCTGCACAACTACGACCTGAAAGTATACCGATGGATGGCCGATATGGCCACTCGGCAGCATCAGGTGTTGAACGAGCTGCGTGTACCACTATTTTGTCTACGCGACGACATTGAACGACCTCAAACACTAGCCAACGACCGCCAAAAACTACTCGATGTGCTGTACAACTTGGCCACCGATTAGAGAGAGAGAGAGAGAGAGACGGAGAGAGATCGGACCATTCTGGAATATTTGATTCTGCTTTTATTTTTCCCCCTCTCTCTCAACACCAATACGGATATGGCTTCAAACATTGACTTTAACAACGTCGACCCGACAAATCTTGACCTTTTGAGATTACCTGCTGAGCTGGAACATCGGGAAGAGAATGTAGTGATCGAGCAAGACGGGGTCAAAATTGCCGGTATTTTGACAATCTGTGAATCCACCGTTGAGCCCTTGCCGGGGTGCCGAGTGGTGGTTTTGGCGCATGGCTGGGGTAACAATAAGAACTCTGCTTATCACAAAGAAGTGGCTGCTCAATTGACCAGAAATGAGCGGATCATGACGTTTCGGTTTGATTTCCGGTGTGGTGGCGAGTCTAATGGGGAACTAGGCCCCGGCGGGAAGCAAACGGTTGACCAATACGTGCAAGATTTGGATATCGTAATCAACAAGTATTTGATTGGCGAACGACGGTTCTCATTGTTTGGTATCGTTGGCCATTCTTTGGGTCTGGGTATGGCAATTGAATGGGCTTCCCGGCAATCGTTTAAGATCCCCACTATTGTCAATTGCTCTGGCCCATTCATGAAACCTGGAGCAATGAAACGACGAATCTTGGCCAAATACCCGGATGCTGAGGCTACCGGGTTCTTTGAGCAAGAGAACCCTACCACTGGTGAGAAGATGAAAGTACCGTTCGGTCTAGTAACTGCAATGGATAATGTAGACTCTAGCAAAGTCTCCAATCTGGGCACCCACTTTATGAGTATTTATGGGTTGAATGATGACAGGGAACGTCTCATTTTTGGCGAAATGTATAACGAAGCGTTAAAGGGGCATACCCTACGAATCATTGCAGATGCTGACCACAATTTGCAAGTCAATGAAGGGTATTCCAAGGTGGCTGAGATTATCGGCACGTGGTTTTCCGCCAAAGAAGAGCGCGCCCGGTTCATGGCCTCACACCAATATGTGGGATTGGTTGAAAGATGGAAACAAGCAGAGGGTGTATCGAACATGCGTGACTGTGGCGGGTATTCAGCGGGTGATGGTAGCTGGGTTCGGCCAGGGATTTTGTACCGAGGTGCGAACCCAGCCACTGCCACCAACTCTGGTCTAGAAGAACTGGAAAAGAAGCTTGGTATTAAGACGATTGTCGATTTGAGGTCAATGCCTGAACTCAACAAGGCCCCAACTTCGGAATTTGAAGGTATTAAGACTCTTCATTGTCCAGTGTTTGGCGAGTCAGAATGGACAAAGGAGTCCATGGCGGCACAACGCCAGGCAATGTGTGATCCGGTTCGTGGGTACATGACCATGTACGAAAACATCTTGTCCAAAGCCGGCGATGCGTATGCCACGATTGTACGTGAGCTCCTCAACAAACCAAACTCGCCATTAATGTTTCATTGCTCGGCAGGTAAGGATAGAACGGGCATGTTTGTCATGCTCGTGTTGTTGCTACTGGAAGTCGACCATGATACCATTTGCCATGAGTATGAATTGACTACCGAGGGATTGGTAGCCGAGCTTCCAAAATTGGTCAAGATCCTCTCTTCAAAGGATTGGGGAAATATGCCTGAAAAGGAAATGAAGGGGATGCTAACCATGTGTTTGAGTCGCTATGAATCATGCATGAACGTGATTGAATATATCAAAGATAAGTATGGCACCGCGCGTGATTGGTTTTTGCAAAATGCGGAGCTTTCCGAAAATGAACTGGCCGAGTTTGTTAAGGTTATGACCGTTAAAGACAAATCGGATGGGTGGACGTTAAAGAATAAATAGATTTGAGAAATATATATATACATATAATAATTGCTTTCCCTGATTACTCATCACGTGACAATTATGTTTTATTAATTAAGTGCCGTGTGAGCCGCCCTTACCGCGGGACGTCGATCGATATTAATTATGCATATGTGCAGCGCTAAGAACCAAACTAGTATACTATAGTAATATCTTTAATCTAAGGCCCTTATATCCGCGACCGGATATAAACTTAGCTTATGAAAACGTTATTATTACAACTCAAATTAACAATTGAACTTAAGGGAAAAAAAAAAAAAAAAAAAGCAACATGTTTTGTTTTGTATAAGTTATATAAATGAGAAAGCCTTGCCAAACTCACCATTCCATGGTTCCTAATTTTTTTATAAATATTTTGTTCTTGTGGAACTGTGGAATTTTTATGCAGGTCTGGATCCGCTCGATCGAGCGAGGCTTATATAACGAACGTTATATATATATATATATATATCCTTCTATCGACGCGTCTATCGATAAAAGATCGCCGACAGTTGCAGTAATAGCCTTATATATGTATACCGACCGGATCGCCGATCATACATAGGATTCTAGATAATGGTCGACTAGCTTTGTTGAGCTTACTCTTTTTTTTTTTTTTTTCTTCTTCTTCTTCTTCTTCTTCTTCTTCTTCTCTCTCCCGTTAAACAAGAACAACACACTATGGCTCCAAATATTGACTTCTACAATATCGACTTGAACAATCTCGACTTTTTGAAACGGCCTGCTGAGGCAGACCATCGGGAAGAAAGTGTGGTAATTGAGCAAGACGGGGTCAAAATTGCCGGTATTTTGACAATCTGTGAATCCACCGTTGACCCCTTACCGGGGTGCCGAGTGGTGGTTTTGGCGCATGGCTTGGGTAACGACAAGGACTCTGTTTATCATAAACAAGTGGCTGCTCAATTGACCAGAAATGAAGGCGTCATGACGTTTCGGTTTGATTTCCGGTGTGGTGGCGAGTCTAATGGGGAACTAGGCCCCGGCGGGAAGCAAACGGTTGACCAATACGTGCAAGATTTGGATATCGTAATCAACAAGTATTTGATTGGCGAACGACGGTTCTCATTGTTTGGTATCGTTGGCCATTCTTTGGGTCTGGGTATGGCAATTGAATGGGCTTCCCGGCAATCGTTTAAGATCCCCACTATTGTCAATTGCTCCGGCCCATTCATGAACCCAGGGGCAATGGATGGCGCGGACTCGAGTAAAGTCTCCAACCTGGAAACTCACTTTATGAGTATTTATGGGTTGAATGATGACAAAGAACGTCTAATTTCTGGCGAAATGTATAACGAGGCGGTGCAGGGGCATACCTTGCGTATTATTTCCGGTGCTGACCACAATCTGCAAGTCAATGGTGCCGACAATGAAGGTTATTTCAAGGTGGCTGATATTATCGGCGCCTGGTTCTCTCCCAAAGAAGAACGTGCCCGGTTCATGGCCTCACACCAACACGTGGGTCTGATTGAACGATGGAAACGGGTAGAGGGCGTATCAAACATGCGTGATTGTGGTGGGTACTTGACCGGCAATGGTAATTGGGTTCGACCAGGGATCTTATACCGGGGAGCAAATCCAGCCACTGCTACGAGCTCTGGTCTAGAAGATCTAGAAAAGAAGCTTGGTATCAAAACTATTGTGGACTTGCGGTCAACACATGAACTGCTCAAGGCCCCAACTTCGGAATTTGACAGCATCAAGACGATTAATTGCCCAGTGTTTGGTCAGGCTGAATGGACAAAGGAGTCCATGGCAGCTCGACGAGAGGAATTGAGTGATCCTATACGTGCGTACATGGTCTCTTACGAAAACATCTTGACCAATGCCGGCGATGCATATGCCACCATTGTGCGTGAAATTATCAACAACCCAGACACGCCGCTGATTTTTCATTGCTCGGCAGGCAAGGACAGAACGGGCATGTTTGTCATGCTCGTGTTGTTGCTACTGGACGTGGACTATGATACGATTTGCCATGAGTATGAATTGACTACCGAAGGGTTGGTAGCCGAACTTCCAAAATTGGTCAAGCTCCTTCCTCCAATGAATCTGAGAAACATGCCGCAAGCTGAACTGAAGAGGATGCTAGCCATGTGTTTGAGTCGGTATGAATCGTGCATGAACGTGATTGAATACGTCAAGGACGAATACGGCACCGCGCATGACTGGTTCTTGAAAAAGGCAGCACTTTCTGAAGACGAGATTGCCGAGTTTGTTAACATCATGACGATAAAGGACAGGTCTGATGGATGGACATTGAAGAGTAAATATATTTAGGTATTATACTATTGGTTTCATTTTTCTCCTTTTGTTTTGGTTTAATAGTCCATCTATTAGAACAAAATATTGTTATTGATTTAGTTAAGAAGCTAGAAAGGAAACATGACTATAAATGTGTTTTATAGTTGGGAATAATGTTATGTAATATTGTATCATCACGTGATGATACAAGACACTAACGAGTAACATGTATAATTCACTTTAACACCATCTCCCCCCCCCTTGCTGACCACACGACCAGAGCTACAGAGGCAGTCCTCCACATTCCGCGGCCAAACAAACGAAGAAAAGTAATAATAACAACAAAGATATATAGTTTTATGTATAAGCCTTATGTATAGATATAGATAAAAATTTATTTATAAAGAAGAGAATCGAAAAGCTTAAAAATGTAAAGTATACTAGTAATAAAAAAAGAGAAAGGGAAGATTGCCGAGCACGGCTTTCTAACTATAGTTTGACAATGTTGTATAAACAGAAAGATGAAAAAAGAGGATGGAGACCCCCTCTTCTCATAATTTACCACCAACACCAACCACAGTAACAGGACCACCGCCAGATCCACCAATACCAGTTCTGCTTGGTAGCAGTTTTCTTCTTTTGGCATGCGCCGCCAACATTGACAAAGTAGTTTTGGTGTCGGTTCACCAACTTGTCAAACTGCAAAGCGTTTCTCCAAGTACCCCAAGAGCAGGCAGTGTTTTGCTGACCAGAACAGTCATTAACATCAGATTGCTTCAAGTTTAGACCATCTTCGGATGCAATGTAAATTTCGCCAGATGGTTGGTGGTAAGTGGTGGCCAATGGGGCTCGGACAATGATATCACCATTGTGGGTGATACGGAAGTAGTCTCGACCTGAGCTCCAACCACCAGTGACATTGAAAGCAGTGTCAATCCAATTGGCAAATGGCTGGTTACCTGGAGATGGAGAAGCGTCAGTAATGACAGAAACGCTTTGACCTTGCAGCTTCAAGCCGGCGGCATAGAATTGGGCAATAACACCGCCCAAAGAGTGACCAATAACGTACAGCTTGTAACCTGGGTGTTGTTGGATAGCTTGGTCAACGGCACTACCGATTTGAGTGTGGACTTGGGTGTAGGATTCAAACAGACCCTTGTGAACCTTACAATCCTTACAGGTTTGGTTCAAAGCTTGCATTGGCTCATTGGCTGTGACAGAGGTCAATGGAGAAGACAAGGTTTGCATGCTGCTGATAACATCAACGGTCATCATTTGACTTCGGAAAGCCAAAACCAACTCCTTCTTGGTGTGGTCAGCAGCCAAATAACCAGAAGCTGGGAATGGATCTGGACCTGGGTTGGAAAAGACCTTAATCAAGTCCAAATTGTCGTTACATTCAACACAAGAGAAGGCTGAAGAAGTAGTGTTCAAGCCATTTGGTCGTTGCACACAAGCGGCAACAGACATGAGCTTGGAAAAGTGTGCCAAGTTGGTGAAGGTGGCCGGGTCAACTGGTGACTTTGGAGCACCATGGTCAACGGCATTGGAAGCATAGGCACGGGTGTTCAAATCTTCAGGAATTGCGGATGCCGCAGCCAATGCGGCGGCAACGAGAGTCAAAAACTGTAATTTCATAATGACGAGGCGATTAAACTGATGCGAAAAAAAAATGAGAAGATTATGGGGAAATTTACCTATTTATAATATATGAGAGAAGGATATATATTCAGAAAAAAAAAACAAAAACATGTGATTGAAGTTTTCAGATTCACAATGATCATGAAACCATCTTATTGTCTAATGAGAGCGATACCATATAGTACGTCGCACAAAAACTAAAACTACTCCAATATAAATTTTAAAGTTTTGCCTTGTCTCAGACTCCAATAAAGTTCCCCGTGTAAGGTGTAAGGTGTAAGGGGCCTTATAAGCCTTACAATTTATTACCCAAACATTAGTATCACATTCTATAGCACGTGCGAAGAAACGACTGATTTAAGCACTAAAATATACTACTTCTAAAACGCACGGCTGATGTGAAATTTCTCTCCATTTTCTTTCTCTCATGTTCTAATTGCACGCTTCGCATACAACGTTTGGAACTAGAAAGAAAAAAATCTCTCACAACAGTGCATTATATAAATAAAAAAACAAAAACATAATTAAATATACAAAGCGAAAGACATCCAAAAACACATTATAGAAAGAAAGAGAAAAGGGAAAAAAAAAAGAATTTGCTTTAATTTATCGAGTTCTAATCTGTACAGTTCCGTCTGGCATGCCAAAGTATGCAATCTCAGCATTGTCAAAAAAGCCCGTTTCCACGACGCCCACCAAAGCCTTGACCTTGTCATGAAGTATCATAACATGTTCAGGCTCGATAGGCCCAAAGTCTACATCTAGCAAAAAGTTGCAATTGTCAGTCACGACAGGCCCCGCTTTGGCCTTGCCGCCTTCGCGTAAGGTGGCAGATTTGGCCCCTAGGTTTTCCAAATCTCGAATAACCTTGGCATACGCCATAGGCACGACTTCAATAGGAACACCCTGTACCCATTTCGTGCCCAGTCTGTCAGACATTTTACGTGAATCAGCAACTAGAACAAATTTGCGGGCACATAGACTGACCAACTTTTCTTGAAACAAACAAGCACCACCGCCCTTGATACATTTAAGGTCTCTGTCAACCTCATCGGCACCGTCGAATGCGACATCTAGGTCACCGATTGTATATTGCTCAATAGAACCTAGTTTCAAGCCGTTTTGGATGATGAGTTGTTTGGACTGAAAACCGGTTGGTACAAAGACAGTGTTTTGGAGCTGGTGCTTTAATTGACCCAACCGTTCTACCGCATAGATCACTGTAGATCCCGACCCAACACCTACAACTTTTGCGTCGGTGGGCAAGTGCTCGTCCACTGCTCTGTACGCTGCCGCTTTTTTCGACTGTTCGACTAGGTTGATGATTGAGCTCATGTTTCTTGCAAAATTGTGGTGGGAAAAACGATGACTAAATAGTGCTGATGCACGGAGGTGGCTAAAAAGGAAAATTTTATAAAATTAGCACCTTTTACTGACTATAGGGCTATCTCCGGGGATTGGATTGACGACCGTGTGCTTTCCCTTGTGTTCCCATGAGAGGGGCCTTGTTTATAGTTTGACCATGTCAATTGGTTTAATCATACCTTTGAATGTTCATCCTCAAGAAGAAAAAAACAAATTGCTTAGTTATGGCAATCAGGATGCAGCAACGCAATCAATCGATCAGAGCTGCTTTAGGTTTGGCGGGACAATTGGTTGGCTTTCGCCTCCTTAAAAATAGTGCAAGTGCTCCGACCACCGACGGGAGCTTTTTTAAACAATTTTTTTTTCTTCCACCTTTCAATTCCCAGCTCAGATCGAAACTTTTTTTTCTTCTTCTCCCCACTACACACCACTCACTACACCACTACACGCTAGAAAAATGGTCGACAAGAAGAAAAAGAGCGGTAAAAAGGGGGAGCCAATTTCCACTCCCGTATCCGACGCATCTTCGCCGTCAATTGAGGACGGAGCGGGTGAAGCCGACAACGTATTAGAATATATTCAAAAACGAATTCGAAACCTGCAAAAGCGAAAGCAACGGTTGGACAATTACGAAAAGATTGCCAACTCGGACGACAAGGGCAAGCTCAACGCCGACCAACTCAATGCTTTGCAAAACAAGGAAGCCGTAGATGCGCCATTGAAAGATTTGAACGAGCTTTTGGATCTATACAAATCGCGTGTTTTGAAACAATCACAAGACGACAAGGCCAGCGCACAAACTTGGCAAAAGAAGGTCAAAGAGGAAAAAGAAAAGGCCAAACAGCAAGGAATTGACATTGGCAAGCAAAAGCTTGATTTGGCCGTCAAGCTGTTGCGAGCCGTGTCTTATAAGCGGATCGTAGAAACCACTCAGCCAGAAGAAACCATGGCTTTGGAACACTTGTTGCAAGCCATATATAATGGCGACGAATCGTCATTGGAATGTGTTGAAAAGGTGTTTAAGGAAGTGGACGAACCAGTTGTTGAAGGTTCAATCACCTTCAAGCAGGTAAAAGCTATTGCATTGACTTCTCCAGAAAAACTAATGGGGGTTGAAGAAGAGGTGGAACCAGTTAAGGATGAACCAGAAGAAATCAAACCAGTCTTGCAAAAGATTTCATTCTTACAAGTCGAAGAAGAAGACGAGGAAGAAAAGGAAAGCAATGAAAAACATGATGGATTGCAAAAAAAGCAGCAGCAACAGCCACAAGTTGCAGAACAGCCTGTTCAGGTTCAAGTTCATGAAAAAGCCGACCAACAACAACAACAGCCAAAAAAGACTAGCCGAAAAAAGAAGCCATTTCGAAAGAACAACACCAACAAGAAGGAGAATGCTGCCGCAACTACATAATTTATAGAACTAAAAAAAAAAAGAAAAAACAATTTAAAAATGTAGTGTTCGTGTCGCTGGAGACTCTTTGAAGTGAAAATTTTTTGTCCTCTACAAGGAGGGCAAAGTTCAAAGTGTACTATGATGCACGATTTAGGTATTTAATCTGGCAACAAAAAAGACCACGTCCCACCTAGTCTAGTCATCTTTTCAAAACGAAAGTCCAACCAAACAGACGCGCAGTAGTTGGGGTAACTGGCGATTCACCTTTGCAACCTTTGGTCTTTTCATTGTGCTGGTTGTTTTAAAAAAAGAGAAGAAAAGAAGAGTGAAAAATTGTTTTATAGTCGCTCAGACCGGCCGGCCCCGAGTTGTGTTCTCAAAAATACGCGT